>SNQJ01S0192400.1:16987-34698 GCA_010110895.2 Picea sitchensis
TGCTTCATCGTCTACACTGGAATAAATGGTAATATTACAAAGGTAGAAATTGTCCTTTTTAACAACATCAATCTTAAAAGACATATATTATGTCAATTATTGGTCTAGGTTTGACTTCTATTAATAAGGACTTCTTGGGTGGAATCTATGATGATGCCAACTTTATCAAGCTCAAAACCCTAATTCACCTTGGTTCTTGCATTTTTTAGCTAATACTATTGCATGTGAGAATTCAATTTTCTATTTCTTATTTGCCATGCTTGCTATTTTAAACCTGGAACCCTAGTTTTCCCTCTTGATTTGGAAAAACCCATCCTTATAAGTATTCTTTCTTCATATCATTTGAAGGTTTATCCATTTCTTTTCCTTTTGAGTTAGTATGTGGTTTCTGTAGTTGTCTCATAACTCTTATTACAAGTTGGTTCAAGCAGTACACTACTTCAGAACAATATGTTGATTTTGAGGATGTTATACCAGCAGGATTGTCGTCTAATCAACAATTGACCATGTGTTTCTATTGTGAAATAGTGCTCAGATCAATTTTATACATACATATTTCAGGATAGGATCATTAAATAGTGGCATATGTGAGAAAGGGTTGTTGTAGGACTGTATTTTGGTGACTGGCCTGTAGGATAAAAGCAAGGACAACCATGATAAATTGAGGCAGGAACCATGGTTTGATGGGTTAGAACTGATAAACAACTATATAATTTTTTTATGGACAACACTTGGATGTTATGAGGTAAACTTTAGCCACACTTTGACAACATCCTCAAGCGGAATTTGACAGTAAAATCAGCCCGTAGAATCAGTATTGAAGTCTGATATGAAAACGCAGTTAAAGTGCCCTTTGCCTAGATGTGTTTGGACAAGTTCAATAATATGTATGTTTCAGATTCTAATTACCAGTATTAAAGAGAAAATTTTAAGAGGAATGGTTGCTGCACAACATGTTCACTATTTATATTCAAAATTCATAAGTTTCATGGACCAATGGCAGTATATGTTGACTCCATGCAACTACAGTGCAAGGGGTATTTTTACAACATATTTCCAGTATGCATTAGGGGTATTTCCTGTAGTAGTATGTGCTTCAAGATTATGGCATTTCAGGTTTATCTTAAGCACCTTGTAATGATATTTTAGACCTGTTCTTATGCCTGAGTATTCCTTTGACTAAATGTGGACTCACATAGTAGCTGACTGCAAAATCTTGGCATGTGCACAGTGGATGGCACAAGGAGGGCACAACCTGGGGTGATCTTGTTTCTTGTCTAAGTTAAGCAAGGCATGCAAACTAATGTGCAGTTTCGGTGTTATGTTTGAGGTTGACTTCATACTAATTTTGACCAGCAGTTCTCGTCTTTTCTTTAATGATTGAATTTTAGGATATTTTTAATCAATAGGATCATATTTATAATTTTCTTGCTAGTTTTTGTCTATGACTCTATTCCATCACCCACTTAGCCCTGGAACCAGTCATTCATGTATACCAAGATCAACTTTAAGCAAATTCTAACTGATTTTGTATAATAGTTCGCACATTTTGAGAATTTGCTTGCTGATATGCAATCTTTTGATTGTAGATCTGTCTGTTGTTCTTGCTTATTTGAAGCCATAATTGGCAGATTCCAAGATTTTGTTCAACAATGTTATATGAGGAGCACCCCCCTCAAATTAGCAAGTACTAATCCAGAAGTTAGAGGTTCATTGTTGGTGAGGGACAACAAACCTAGACTGTCTATTCAAAACCACTGATGGATGGGAGAATCAATGGAAATAACCCTCGACCATTGGCTAGAAGATCAAGATACCAGTTATAAACATAAATATCTTCCTTTTTTTTAAATTTGGGCACTATGCCTAGTAAGAAATGAAGTCATATTCAAAGAAAATCTAATTATTCCCTCTTGAGTCTTTTACAAAGTTCAAAATGCCTTAAATGCATATGAGCATCCAAGTAGATAGAAAAGGAGTAAAAAATGGAGTTTTTGTTATGGTGCAACACAAGGGAATCCTGAAGATAGTGGATCAGGGGGTAATCTTGTCCTTTTTAAGAAGACAGTAGAGCAGGGGGTATTCTTGTCCTTTTTAAGAAGACAATGGAGTATGGGGTATTCTTGTTTTTTTTTAGTTTTCGATGATGCAACTCAAGGGAATCTTGGAAACAATGGAGAAAGGGGCATTCTCGTCCTTGTTTTTATTTTTTATGGTGCAGCAAAAGAGAATACTGGAAAGAGTGGAGTAGGGGTAGTATTTTTATATCAGAGGATCATTGGTAGTAGTTCACATGAAACTTAGGAGTTGGTACAAACAACAAGGAAAACATCATGGTAGCAAATCTATTATTGAAACTAGATATGTGACAAATTCCAGGTGATTGGTGACTCCAGTCTCCAAGTTGGATATTGGTTGGCTGTCATCTAATATCAGCAGTAGTCATTAAAGCTAGAGGGGCTGATCAATACCACAAAGGAGATTGTGGGTTCTTTTGAAAGCATTGGTTTCATTCATGCCATGAGGGAAAATAACTCTTTTGCAGATCGATTGTCAAAACTGGCTTTGTCTCTTGGAGGAGATAAGAGAGGATAAGGCTCGAAAATAAAATAATCTCGCTCCACCAACTTCTCCTCTCAGCGATGTTGTCCAAGCTGCTGTAAATAGTAAGACCACAAAGGGAAAATACTACTGTCATAAGTCTCTAAATCCGCATGTTAACTATGTTGTACAGTCCACTAAAGCGCTGTAGCATCTCAACCATCAAACTGACCCTGCTTCAATTATAAAGCTGCTTAAACTTTGATGTTTTAGAAGGCTGCTAAAACCCTGCTAAATCTATTGGTAGTACACCTGTTACATCTATTGTTTGAAAAAGATTCCAAATCTCCCAAAACAGATCTGCCAATCCTACTGGAGTAATATCTCTCTAAGGCGCATATATCTAGTAGACTTCTATGCTAAAATAAAGATACTTAGTTCACCATGCATTGTCCAATCATGGACCTATTTCCTTATTTAATGAATCACGTACTTTTGAAAATAGGACCAGGGTGCACTATCCCCAATGATGAAATCCTAAAATAAACTCATGCATGATCAGAATTAGAACCCAAAAAGAACCCCAACTCTAGGCTAAAATTAGGAGGTATCTCCCCAAAAGTCAACACTGTCAAGCTAGAAGGAAGGCACTCCTCTATCTGGCCAAAAATAGCCTTGCACAAGTCCCAACAAGTGACATGAGAGCCCTTCAGGTGTAGCAATCCATATCCTAATTCAAAAATAAACGAATCAAATCCAAATGTCACACTACCCACAAACCTAAAAAAATAGCAAGTGTCAAGACTCAAAACGTTACCAGCCCCTGGAAAATAGAAGTGCTCAAAATGGCCTAAGATCCTACACTGAAGCTCTATGCCATACTAGGTACTCAAAAACGTAATCACCCTGCCTGAAATATCTTCCACCTACTGAAAATAGACTGCCCAAAAATATACCCAAAACTCAGTTTCAGATCTGGCTGAAACCTAAACCATGGGCTAATCTCCAAAATGGGTCATTGGAAATATAACTTTTATGTTGTTCCAACTATTTCTAAAAATAGAAATTTCTAAAAAAATCTAAAAATGGAATTTCACCAAAAATTCACCCTAAATTTGGGCCATAAGCCTATCTCCCCAATGGGTATCCAAATATACCATCCTTTGCTACTAAAATAAAATGTCGAATTCATAAACTGAATGATCTACTAATAAAAGCACAAGATGTGTTATCACCCTAAAACAATTATCTGAACACTGCCCAAAAATCATACAATGCAACTCTAGAACAAGGTAAGGTTGCAACAAAGCTAGGATACTTGTGAATTGTCAATGCTGAATGGTGAACTTTGTAACATTGAGCTCACCCAAAATGATATCCATGAATATATGCTGGAAACTAACACTCATATTTATGAAAGTAAACCTAGGGTTAACAGGACTCATGACAGTCATCATGAAGCAGAGATGCCACCCCCATTCACCACCAGGTTTCCAGATGTAGCAGCTTTTCCTTTAGCTTCACAACCTTCAACGTTGTGTGGGGTCTATGTATCTCATGGTTATGTTCCACAACCATTTCCACCTAATCCTACTCCTCTTGTTCATAGAACGGAAGAAAATAAATTCGATTTTTCTCATGGAAAGAGGAAAGCTTAATAGATAGTAGATTTATTTTCCTTTTTCTGTTTATAATCTAGTTTCTAGAACTTTAGAGTATTTTGTCTTCATTATGGCCTATTTTGTAAACATTATATGACAGTTTAAGTTTGAACTTTGAACTTTGAAGTCTGAACCTACCCTTGAACTGTTGACTACATATGACAACTCTTTGGTCATGAATATGAAGCTCTGTTTCATTTTTCTATTGATGTTATCTGTTATAGTTTGTTAATGAAAAATGTTATCTGTTGAAACTTTAAGATTGATGTTATGGTTGATCATTGGATGACAATGTTACAAGTCATAACTGCTAGATGATTGATGTTATGTGTACTGAATGGTTGATGCTTTAATGATCATCATTAACCCAATAGTTAAATCCAAGTTTACACAAACCATGGGTGCGATCATAATCAACAAAAGAATCTGGTGCAGGTGTGACACTCGTCTGAAAAATAAGAACCTGAGAATCAGAACCCTAACCCTAATTTTATTATAAATATATATTTAAAATTTAAATTTTATATTGAAAAAAAAGCAATGAAATCCAAATTAAAGCATCCCAACTATTTATCTTTCATATTCATATTGGGGAATGAGATTCATCAATGTAAATAGTAAATACTAAACTAGCATCTATAGTCCTAATGAAATTCTAGTCTCCAAATGATCGTAGAATCTTGAAAAATAATGAAGCAAACACTTTTTGATAAATATTCTTGGTGTGTCTGACAGTGGTGCAATCTTCCTTTCAGGCCATGACTACTCAGATTGCTACAAGACATGTATTAATATTGCAGATGCCTTGCTTAGAACCATTCAAGAGATTGGGCCTTGCAATGTCATTCAAGTCATCACTGATAATGCTGCTAATTGTAAGGCAACAGGAGCAATCATTGAAGATAGGAATATTTGGCTTGGCTTGGAAGATAGGGTATTACTAGAACAAATTGGTCACCTATGTTACAGTATCCATCTTCCCATTGATTTGGATCCATATAGATCCCCATATGCTATAGATACAGCTCGGATACATGTCCACTAAGAAATTCCAAAAAAAGAGGGGGGGAAAAGATAAACCCTAACACAAAAGTGAACACCATCGTTTCAAATACAACTAGAAACATTTAAACTTCCAAAATTTAGTAAATATCCTTGATAGATTTGTTTATGATATAGTTGTATATAGTACATACATTCTTCGATAGTCAATGGTTAAAACCATGAAGAGTCACCAGTTCACTCAATAGTTAACCAATTGGTTAATAAGAGTACTCAGTTTCTAACATCAGTATATAAATGTCTATAGGCTTCAAACTGATGATTTCAAGGATTACAAAAAGCCTGTTGTTATAAAGAGATGAATCCATAAAAAACTGTTCATTAACAACAACATGTTTAGCCTCCCAACTATAACATTTTTCTTCAACATTGCATTCGTGAATGTTATTCCATCAACTTGAATATGGGTGGTCTATTCTTATTCCATAATGGAAATTAATAAGACATGCTACTAGTGATCTGCATTCTACAATGTAACTTGATAGAAACAATGTAATTTCAATCAATTATGCATATATATAGGGGCCAATGAGGACATATATCTTTTGAACAAGGTTAGCCAAGTGCAAGAATTTTGTTGAGCATCTTTCCTAGGTGAATGCAAATTTCTTGACACTCAGAGGACTTGTTGTATGACTTAAATGAACTAGATGTTCTGAGAGAAAATGCATGCATTGTATTCCAGTCAAGGTTTTGAGTACAAAGCATGCACAATATTGGTGGAAAAGTACATTATATGGAAATAAAATATACAATACCGTAGCTGTGGGTTTTCATTTAGGGTCATGGGATTTTTTATCTGGTTGTGACTTGTGCTAGGTTTAGAGGGCTTATAGAATACATTATCAACATAATACCAAGACTTGTGACAAAAGAAAGCAGGTTCAGTGCAACTTGATGCATAAATCCATAGTCCACAATGAAATGTTAAAAAAGTACAATAGAGGTGCGGTGAATATTTGCGGTAAATATGCATATATGGATAAACCAAAACTTTAGGGGCTTTCTGCTCACCAAATAAGATTATTTGTATCCAATAATAATCATAGGATACTAACATAGAATACCATTTCAAGATTCAAGCATTCTAATGGTTTTGATTGGAGTCATTGTAGGTCCATAGTGTTATTGATAGTAGAGCTTTAGTTAAAATTTAATTGTGAAAAATTTCAGCTCACTTTTTGACTTAAAAAACAAACCATTAGCACCCCCTTTCGATGATTTAGTACAAGAGGTCAATTACAATGCAGCCATCATAATCATCTACATTGTCATGTATATGCACGCTGTTATAAAGTTGTCTAGATTGTGCTCTCAATAAGTCCCCGTAATGCAATATAAAGAAACTACTACTGTGACTAAAAACACATTTCTGCATAACCAAATGTTGGAATTCAGTATTAGATTATCCATGCTTCCAACATTGAACCAGGATTTTTTGGCTTCAAGTACCTTAGAAGCCTTTTCACCATAGACCGAATTTCCTTTGAAGGTGGAAAAACTGGAAATATAGTAAGATTGGTGCATGCAATCATTGATAAATCTGCAAGAGAATGTAAATTCAAACTCAAAGGTGCATGCAATCATTGATAAATCTGCAAGAGAATGTAAATTCAAACTCATGACTTTCATGGGCTTACTTTGATGTGATTTTCATGTACTCTTGTGTAATAATGAATCATGCTTATCCTTCATTCACTTCCACCTTTATAGTGTTGTTCATTGGCCTAACATTGATGTTTTGAAGAGTAATACAACCATCTATAAGTACCTTAAACATCAATTCATCAATGTAGCATACACTAATACTTCAACCAAGCAATCTTTAAAAGACAAACAAGACAATGTGTGTTTGTTATTCATGAAAGGAATGGGGGTTTGCAAGGTAAGTGGCAGTAAAGCATGGGTAATGGAGGTATTTATCCAATCAGCAAAGGGGTTTGCATAGCATTGTTATGGAATCTGAAATTCAACCACCATATTTATGAAAATATAATTGCATTAGAGGAATGTTGGTCTCTTGCTAATAGGTTTCCTATGATGAATTCATAGGAACCTAGTGCATAAACCATTTTTCTCTCACTTAGCTAAGTAGAGCCCATTTCCCTTTCTAACAATCAATAAGTATTTTCAAAGAAAATACAAAATAAACATAGTAGATCCTAAAAGGTGAAGATGTTCAAGTCAAAAGGTGAAGATGCTCAAGTCATGCCAAAGAATGAAAGGAAATAAAAATCTTTCCTTGACCATCAAAACATTAAAAAATCATAATTATGTATAAACACATTGAGCGCCCACAAAATAACTAAAGGCATATATTAAGCCTAAGACCATATATTTCTCAAATAAATGTCATGACAAAAAAGATGAAAAGCAATTTTTACTCAACAAAGGTCTTTAACTTCAACCCAAACCCTTGACTCAATGTAAATCAGATGAAGCCAATCATTCCATAACAAAGGTTCAGTCAAACATCAAAATGAGAACTAGAAGCATTCAAGGGCCTAACACATTTTTAACCAAAAATAAACACAAAATTCCAAACTTGACAAAATGCTCCAAATGCAACAAACAAAACAAACCATTAAAATTTATCAACACATTAGAGAAAGACATCAAAGAAATTTCATCTACTCGAACGATTCATTATTTCATTAGCTTAAATTTTGTTAAATCATGTATCTACTCCTTTAATAATAGGACACCATTGATGTGAAGAGATAGGTCTCAAATATTCATCAAATTCCAACTTTATTTCTTGTCACACACAAGAAAGAGACAATGTAATAGTTAAATACAAAAATCTTAAAATAACTTTGCATCAATAAAATGTGGCTCCAATTTTACAATGAAAACACAAAATATAGATTATAGAACCTATTTTACCTGAAATGCAACCCCTCAAATTGGCATATGGTAATCTTGTTATGATAAAGAATTTCCGACCTACTCCTAAAAAATAGAGAAAACGTGATCACAAGAATCACATCATCCTGCTTTTATCCATTCACTATTTCTTTCACTCACCAACCGGAACACATATATCAAGTAAGTGCCCTTTGTAGTCTTATATATATCGATTAGATCAAATGTTGTGGTATATCAATTTCCTAATTCTCATCTTGGTGCCTATTTTCTTATATTTTGAATAAGACTTTCCGTGATGGACTAATAATATGAGCCTCCAAAGAATTATGTTCAGTATCAAGTTCATTAGAGAAACTTGTTATATTGTTTTCTCCCCTTCTATCACAAACTGATCGCCAAAGAGCTAGTGCTCTTCATATGGAAAATTGGAAATGCCATACTTTGTTACATATATAATCTTAAACATATATCCATATGTTTATCAAGCTTGTTCCTCATCTTTGACTTTTAAAATGATAGTGAACTAAACATTCTCTCATCCTCCACCGTGATCCCAAAATTCCATTGATTACCAAATCCGCTTAATTTGAAATATTTGATATATTTTCTCGTAAGTATTGGCTTGGCTAACACCTGTGGCCAATAGTCCATAATCTTGCTATTGCACCATATTCTAGAGGAGGATGGGATTCTCCAAAACTTGTGTCGACTCTCACATCATTTCAACAAAGTTTGTGGTTTGCTGGTAATTTTGATTGATCCAAAATATCTTCAACTTGTTCTCCATGTATCTCGACCTTCTTGAAAAAGTGGTTCACTAAAGTATTTAATTTTGCCACAAAGTAACGTTTTAAAGTAGGTTGACATATTAAATTGTTCCAACATTCAGGGTACACCACATACATGGCCACCAACAATTAATCTCGAGGGAATCGCTCTCTCTTATCTCCGATGACAGTTGGACTTTCAATTTCTATCAAGTCATATTCCCTCACTAAAATGACAACATTGTTGAATAGGTCTCTTGACACAAGGCACTCTTTTGTGGTTTGTCTTGTCTTATCAATATAATGAAAAAGGAACCATATACCCACTCACTTCCATACATAGTATCCCTTTTCATCAAAATTCAATTTTCGCATTTTCTATATCAATGGATCAGAGTCCAATTTTGAAAAATCGGACCTGTGAAAGAATTTGGCATCGTATACAAATTATTCAATGAAAGGCATGCAAATTCTCTTGCATTTGTGTATTATGCAATATACACTGTGTGGCTTAATTTGAGACATTTTTCACGAGGACATTCATTTCATTTTAGCATAGGAAGAATTCCAACCATTGTTAATAATGTCTCTATGTCAGTTAGTCTAAAGAGAAGATCTTGAGCTTTATCTACACCGAAGCGATGTTCATACATCACCCCTACCAAGGATTGGTACTCACTAAATAATCTTTGAGATGGTCCATTCAATGAGATCCATCTTGTATCAACATCCTTTAATAGATTGTTTCCATTTGTAACACCATCAACAAATTTTTAAACTCTAAAAACCGTTTGGGACTACGAGAAAAAAAATATGCATAAGCCTCTTGTACAAGATCTTCAACTTTTTGAAACCGATGGAAACTTGCTTCCTATTTTAAATGCAAGATTCATCCTAAGAGCCATACAATGAATACTCAACATATACGGTGAAGTTGATAGTTTTAGTCTAACACAAAGTCCATTCCTTTGTCCTTGTATCATCGATGCTCCATATTCTCCAACACATACCAACTTTTTAGCGATCATTAAAGGATCCATACCACCACTCTTTCCTTCAGGCTATTATTGACAAGTTCATAAATATTTTCAGTTGTAGAATTCTCCATCAATTTATGAACCCTAAGTAGATAGGAATGCCTAATATGGTCATTAACCATATAAATACTCATACAAATCCATGAAGTGTTAATAACAGTAACCTCATCCAAAAGACAATGACACAAACCCAGCACTTGCAATCTTCTCTTTCTCATATTTTCATCCTTTTCTACTTGAGTTAGATATTTTCCCATTCCAAACCACTCATTAAATACCAATGAGAAGATGGAAAGTTTGGACACTTGAAGAAAAGAGATACTTCATGTCAATCCCATTAACTGCCATAGGAAATCCTTTAGATAATATGTGAAATACAATGCTAATTGAATTGTCTTGATAACAAATTTCTCTTTCCATCGTCTCTTTGAATAGAGATGTGATGGTTCCTCCACCGGCCTCGATTTTTTGCTTGCTTATTAAATACTCACTATATTCATCAGCATATTTGACATGCCCATATTCCTCGGAAGACTTCCATCTGACAATAGATTTCTCCCTGCCATCTACCCTTTCTTTTCATACACCTTTCCTACATGTTTCTCAATTGTATCTAACTCCATCTGTAATGTCATTGGCATGCCAAGTTTCCAACTACATATCGTCGATATAAATTTTGGTTTCTTCTCATTTTTGGAGGTAGTGGATCAATAAATGGAAATTTTGAGACCCAATCAAGTTGGAAGCCTCCCATGTCCCATTGGCCCTTTTGTCTTTTCCATGAATTGATTTTGTTCTTTTCCAATGAAATATTTTTGACATTTGTAATGCCAATTTCTAGTGAAAATGCATTTATCTCACCTTGATCACCAGAGGAACATATCTCCCTATCTATTATTTTGATATTAGATGCATTCTCACAAGAGTTGACATATCTTTCAAAGGATAGGTTGCCTCAAAAAAGAGTTTGAAGCATGAAGAGAATGTGGATCCCTGGATTGAGGTCTTTGAAAATATGATGATAGATCATTTGTCTTGATCTTTTCTTCCCACGATTGGTGTTTGACATCTCAATAAATATTCCACAATTGAAATTTCAAATTGATCTAGAAGCCAAAAGTGAAACCTGAAAGAGAAATAATATAAAATTAGTAAAATTCCTACCAAGTATAGAATATTCAATTTGAACGAAGCTACTCAAATACTTTTTCCCAAATTTCTCCTCACATTGTGATATGCTTCAAGACCTAGAAATACTACAAAGCTTAATGGATATAATGAAAAGAGATGCAAATCCATACATTAATATGCGTGATGGTAGTAAGCTCTATAATCTAGATGGTACGTGGAATAAGGAAATACAATGTTACAAGTGTAATGAAAACAAGAATGGTGGAAAACTAGAGGTTCCCTTCAAAGACTCGAACAATGACAGTAAGAAAGAAGAGAAAACATTAGGATACCACCCCAATATTCAAAACCATTGAGAGATTGAGAATTCAATGGGTGGATAAGTGGTTTAGATGGTATTGTTATCTTACATTAGGGTTTGGTGCGGCAATAAGTTTAATATAAGGAATTCTTTAGCCTACATGCCACTGAAGTTTCTAATGAGGTAACCATGATTTATTATGATGTGTGAGAAACATTTTTCAAAACTAGTTAGTCCAAGTTTCTTGTTGTCTTAAAAGACCCTTGTGTTGTGTATTGTGCATAAATATGTACATAGGATCACCCTAAAAGATTAAAGCCACATCTCTTAGATAAGATAAGAAAAGTTCTATGTTAAAAGTAGCAAATGAAAGCTTTAAAGCAACCATCAACTATGTAAAGGTATTGTGCAACTTTACTAGTGACTTAATGGTGTCCCACTTCCAATATTTATTGAATGCATTTAATGTCTATGAACTTAGCAAATATAAAATCTCTTGACTGAGAGGGCATAACATAATTGAATAGAAGTACATGTTGAAGCTTAACAAGAGATGGATGGTGAAAATGAACCTTATGCTGGTGAATGTTAGGGGAAGAGATTGCAAGAAGGAATCCCATGACTCAACACTAAGTAAAGGATATGAAAAGGTGAATAATATAGACCAAATGATGATGAAATATGAGGAAATAGAAGTCAAACCTGGTATAATAATTGACATAATATATGTCTTTTAAGATTGATGTTGTTAAAAAGGAAAATTTCTATGAGCTATGGGAAGCATCCCCCTTTATGTTGCATTATGTTATCTTTATGTTTATTCCCTTGATGCAGAGAAGGTGCTAAAGTTGTATAATTTTTCCCATGAAATACAGTGAAATTTGGAGAGGCTTGGAGCAATTATATTGCATGATGTTGATGCAACAAAAATGGAGAAGCACCATATCATAAGTAAGAGGAGGTTTGATAGAACTGTTTACAACTTCCCTCATGCGGGTTTCCATGGAAAGGAACATGATAAAACAATCATCAAGTAAGTTTCTTAAATCTTGAACAGTTTCCCGCCCCACCAAAATTAACAGAGTGAAATAATTTTTTGGTTGAATCAAGGGATTCTTTTCATGAGTGTCAATTGGAGCATTAGCCACAATTGCATGAAGAAGTGTTACAGTTGGTAAACTTTGTTTTTCCATTATGGCCAGAAAGCACTGTCACCTGTTGAAGATGTTCTTCAAAAATGCAAGCACTATGCTTAGCAATATTAGAGAAATTCATGTTACTCACAAGGAACATGACCCATATAAACAACGACAGTTGGTGCAACAAGCAAAGGAATGTGGATTGCTTTTGAAAGAATCAGTTGACTTTACAAAAGCAGATTATCCTAGTTAAACCAATAGAAGAGGAGATCCACCCAGAGCCAATCACCCTTTCCCTTGGGAAAGTGTCAGACTTATAAATTTGTCCAAGGGTAAATATATACTTGCAACAAGCTCTCTGCATTTGATATTTTCCTTTGTAGGATTCCATTATTGCCCAGTTTACTTATAATTATTGCATAGCTTACTTATACTCTGAAACTATCATTTTACAGTCCAGACCTTATTTATGAGCATAAATTAAAGGCTACACGATTGTCAAATGTTCCTTCTCAAGCCTATGAATAAAACATTAAGATGGCTATTTTGAAACCTGTATCTGAAAGGCAAGTGAGGATGGTAGGAAAAATGGCAATAACAGATTCAGATACTACATTTAATTGCTTGAAGATGCTTGCAAATTTAGAAATCAAAAGAAGAGATGAATTTGTAAGGTAAAGGAATGACAAACTAAATCAAAATGCAGAAGCTTGGAGACTAGAAACAAAGATTGCTGAACAATTAAATGAATCTTTAGTCTTGATTGAAGATGCAATTAAGAGAAAAAATGCAAGCCTTAAGGAGGCTATTTCAGTGCTTGAATATGAAAGATAGGAAAGAAAGGCTGCTGAAACAACAAAAGAAGATTTGAAAATGTCATTAAACCACTTGAAGGACCTCTTAAATAAGGAACTTACCAAAGAATATGAATCAAAGAGTCAAAGAGATGAGGCCCTTCATCAGAGGGAAGAAGCTTTGAGAGAACATTCATAGGAAATCTATGCATACATCACAGGAAACCTATTAACATGAGACCGACATTCCTCTAATGCAATTATACTTTCATAAATATGGTGGTTGAATTTCAGATTCCATAAACAATGCTATGCAAACCCCTTTGTTGATTGGATAAATACCTCCATTACCCATACTTTACTGCCACTTACCTTGCAAACCTCCATTACCATCTACTGGAGATCATCCTTCACTATCCACTTGAAAGAAAGAATGAACCATGTACAGGTCCTACAGTATGTATGGAGTTTGATGAACCTGCTTCCAAGGATAAAGGGAAATCAAAGGTCGACGAGATAAAGAAACCAACAAGTGATGGTGTTTCTGAAAGTTCTGCAGAGTTGGCAAAAGTGACATTTGTTTTGAAGTTGATGAGTGATATTATTCTTATGTATATACATGCAGTAGGTGTTGTACTGCAATGTGATTCAGAGAGTATCCAGGGATGTGGGCCTTGCCACCTAGGAACAAACCTCATAGGGCATAGTGGGATTTTGTATCATGTGTTGCATAGGCTTCTCCCATGCAATTTTGATACATTGAAAGAAAATGATTATCAGTGGAGAGAAAAGTTGTCTGAAAAATCTTCTTGGTTTCTGGTTGTTCTATGTTGTAGATCCAGTGAAGGAAGAAAATGAGTAGTTAGTGAGATTGTGAGGGCACTGTCAGCAGATGCAAATTCTCAATTTTTTTTTTTTAAAGCATGTGAGGCTTCCTAATAGGAAGCTACTTTCTTTTGTTGATCTAGTGACTTCACTTCTTTCAAAAAATTTACCTGGAAACATGGTAGCACCAGGATACTTTCCTGATATGGAAAAAACAATGATTGATGCTGGGATGGTTCAATCTCTAACAAGTACACTTCAGGTGATTGACTTGGATCATCCGGAAGTCCCCAAACTTGTAAATCTTATATTGAAGTCTTTGGAGGTTTTAACGAGAGCTGCTAACTTTGGATGACAAGTTTATAAGACTGAAGGTAGCAATAAACAAAAGCCTCTAGTTGCAGTTGAAGGGACACAATATCAGATGAGCTTCCCTTATAATGGTGAAGAAGCCCAACCATGATGTGGTCAAAATATAGAGAGGGAAGTGTAGCAGGTGACTAATTTAGCACAAAATGAAGGACATAGTACAAAGGTTACATCTGAGTCAAAAAGGGGTCAAGAAGAAAATCAGAATGGGAGCATGGAACATGATGTGGCTACAACAATGGACAGAAATGTAGAGGCTCACCCTGTAGTGGAACATGGATTGGAGTTCATGCATGCAGTTGAAGAAGCTGTCATTCTGCATGATTCAGATGCTGTTGAAATGACTATCCAATTTGGGCATAGGTCATATGATGGTACTGCTACAGAAGATGAAGAAGGTGATAGGGATGATGATGGTGAGGATAAAGTTGAAGAGGATAATCAAGATGATGATGGTGATGAGGAGGATGGAGGAGAAAAATGTGCTACTCATATGTCATTATCGGATACAACTATGGGGGACCATGAAGATGATGTTCTCAGGGATGAATATGAGGATGAGATGATGGAGGAAATGGATGAAAATTTTCATGAGAATTGTGTGCTTGAGGTAAGGTGGAGGGAAGGGCTAGATATATTAGATCAGTTGCAGTTATTGGGTCATTTTGGGGGTGGTAGTTTCATAGATATTTCTACAGAACCTTTTTAGGGAGTAAATGTGGATGATTATTTTGGCCTTAATCGATCAGTTGCAGTTGATCAACATCACCAAATACCTGTGATTGAGCGATCTGGATTAGATCTTGGAGGTGCTTTTCAACATCCTCTGCTTACTAGGCCTATCCATTCTAGCAATCCAAGTGGAAGCATGTCTAGAGATGCAAATGCTATATCATTCGAGAGTTTTAATGTTGCTCACTTTTACATGTCTGATGCTCTTATTCAACCCCCTGAACATGCAAGGGATTTTCCGTTTGGTAACCACAGGGTGGGAGGTCCACTATCTTCACTTGAGTTTTGTGTCAATCCTTTGTTTTTAACAAGAAGAAGATATTTAGGTGATGGCCGATGGACTGACAATGGTCGAGCACAGGAAGAGGCTCAAGCTGCAGTCATGGCCCAAGCAGTAGAGGAATAATTTATTCATCAATTGTGTAACTTAAATGAAGTTAATGATCATCTCGGACAGGGTTTGGTTGAGAGTACAAATCATCAAGATGGAAGACTGCAAATAACTATACCTCTAGGAGATTTTGACTCTCAAATCATCTTGATAGTGAATGGTGTTAGTGAACAACAATATATAGAATCTCAAGTGAATGAAGTCAAAGCAACAATGACTCAAGAGAATGAAAATATTGAAGGCAACGGTTCAGGATTCACAGAGTTTATTATTCAAAATAGAGTTGAGGTGGATGCCATGTTAGCAAAGGAAGGTGGTGAACCGATGCTAAGGAGTTCAGATTCTGGATGTCAAGATGGTGTTGGAATTGTTTCTAATATAGGTCAAAGTTCTGGTGGTTTGGGAGTTAAAACTGGAAGTGCAAATAGACATCCAGAAATTGAACATAATCCAGTTGCTCTGATGTCAACAACACATGATTTAGTGTTTGGATGTCAAGATAGTCAGGCAACTGGTACAATGTTGGTTGAAAGTATCCATTCTCTTGGAGTTGAGAGTAGAAGTGTAGATGGATTCCTAGTATACCATTGCATGAAGAAGTGTTATAGTTGGTAAACTTTGTTTTTCCATTGTGGCCAAAAATCACTGTCACATGTTGAAGATTTTCTTAAAAAATGAAAGAACTGTGCTTAGAAATATTGGAGAAATTCATGTTACTCACAAGGAAAATGACCCATATAAATAGTGGAAGTTGGTGCAACAAGCAGAGGAATGTGGATTTCTTTTGAAAGAATCAGTTCACTTTACAAAAGAAGATTATCTTGGTTACACCAATAGAAGAGGAGCTCCACCCAGAGCTAGTCACCCTTTCCCCTTTGGAAAGTGTCGAACTTATAAATTTGTCCAAGGGTAAACATATACTTGCAACAAGCTCTCTGCATTTGATATTTTCCTTTGTAGGATTCCACTATTGCACAGTTTACTTATAATTATTGCATAGCTTACTTATATTCTGAAACTATCGTTTTACAGTCTAGACCTTCTTTATGAGCAGAAATTAAAGGCTACATGATTGTCAAATGTTCCTTCTCAAGCCTATGCAGAAAACATTAAGATGGCTATTTTGAAACCTGTATTTGAAAGGCAAGTGAGGATGGCAGGAAAAATGGCAATAATAGATTCAGATACTACATTTAATTGCTTGAAGATGCTTGCAAATTTAGAAATCAAAAGAAGAGATGAATTTGTAAGGCAAAGGAATGACAGACTACATCAAAATGAAAAAGCTTGGAGACTAGAAACAAAGATTGCTGAACAATTAAATGAATCTTTAGTCTTGATTGAAGATACAATTAAGAGAAAAAATGCAAGCCTTAAGGAGGCTATTTTGGTGCTTGAATCTGAAAGATAGGAAAGAAAGGATGCAGAAACAACAAAATAAGATTTGAAAATGTCATTAAACCACTTGACGGACCTCTTAAATAAGGAACTCACCAAAAAAGATGAATTAAAGAGGCAAAGAGATGAGGCCCTTCATTAGAGGGAAGAAGCTTTGAGAGAAAAAACAAATATTGCCAAACAATTAGCTGAACCATCCTCAGGAAACCTTAAAGAAACTACATTTGAGCTTGAATATGAAAGGCAAGTGAGGAAGAGAGATGAAATGGCAAAGGTGGATTTAGAGACTTTATTTAACCACTTGAAGATGCTTGCAGGCAAAGAAATCAAGAAAAGAGATGAATTTGCAAGGAAAAAAACTGATGCCCTCCCACAACAGACAAAGGCTTTGAGAGAAAAAGAAAATATTCCAAAACAATCAGCTGAAGTTTTGAGATTGGTGAAGGGGAAGCTGAGTGGAAAGACACAAGGCTTAATAAGTCTGTGTTGGAGCTTGATCTGGAAAGGCAAGTGAAAAATTTTGTTGAAGCAACAAAAACTGATTTGGAGATGTCATTTAAACTCTTGGGGGTATTTTTAAAGAAGGAACTCAAGAAGAATAGAGAGATTGGTCATTGAACCCTTTGTCAGAAGGATGCAGAGAAAACACAATAGTTGCCAAGCAATTAGAATTACAATTAGAATTGACCAAAAAG
>SNQJ01S0192401.1:0-11423 GCA_010110895.2 Picea sitchensis
CTAGAGGGCTTCTCAGGATAAATGTTGTTTCTTGTGAATGTGTATTTCTCAGTGATCTTGTTCGTATGTTGCTTTTATCTATTGAAATGCAAAGAACTATAATAATGGCATAAACATTAACAGAAGAAGCACTCGAGAAGATTTTTCAAAACATTAGGTAGCAAATTCTTGGCACCTCACAAGGAGAGCACAATCCCCAGGTGGAGCCACTAATATAACCCTATGTTTCATAGGATCAACTAGTGACTGGAAATTTTCCCTTTAGTTGTATTTTTGTTGCAAATAATATTTCATTTTGCAAACGATTTACAAAAGAAAAGAAAAGAAAGAAAAAGAAAAAGAATAAAAATAGAAAAAAGAATAAAAGAGGGTATGAAAAGAAAATGATAAAACCCCATGCAATAAGAATGGCTTGATTCATATTGTCTAACCATGGTCAAGTCCTTTAAATTTTATGCAGATAGGTTAGTGAATAAACTTGGCTAGACAATCTAATCTTAGCCAAGATAGATAGGTTAGTGAATAAATTTGACCAAACAGTTTAAACTTGGTCAAATGTCCTAAGGTTAGAGTAATGTTTTAGACCAACAGTCTAATCTGGGTTAATGTTGCTAGGTAATTAGAGTAGGACATAGGTTAGTAGGTTTTCATTTCAATAAAATCGATGAAAGTTGGTCAGATTCTTTGATTTGAGCTAAAATGTTGTATTCTAACCCCTTGGTGACCAAATGAAGGAAGGGGAGCAGCGAAAAAACCCATAAAAAGAGCTATATCCTAAGTTTCGGTTAACATATTATGTTTGGCGCTTTGTGCTAAAGGGAGCGCTTAGATCAACGGCCGAGCAAAAGGCGCTTAGATCTACAGCCGACAGATGATATCGGACCCCCCCCGACCATTCTGCCTTTAATGGTGGGGGGGGGGTCCGAGTTGGTGGTATTTCCCGGGCGAGCCCCCCGTAACGTGGCGCAATCTTGTTAACTCGAACCCCCCTCAACCTTTAACATTTACCACCTACCCCCCCTCCGAGTAAACCGCCAAACCACCTGCTCATACCGCCTCCGCACTCTGACGTCACACTCCACTATCTTCGTCCATACGTCATGCTCCACTACTCTGCCGACACATCTTCACTCACATGTCGTTAGTCACATCCCGTCCACCCGTTATCCACTCACTAGCCTCCACGTCACCCCCATATATCCTTTACCCACTCATTACCTTCCACCTCACTCCCAATATGCCCGTTCGCCAATCAATGAGGCCGGCCATGACCGTTCACTGGCTGACTCATCATCCGCTCCCCAACGAACACCCGTTCATCCACTTAATCCCGTTTTTTTCCATTGTTGCACTATTCACAATCCAGACGCAGCCAAAGCCACCTTTCACCATTCTCTTCAATCAACATCTGCCATTAAAACCTGGTAAACTCAGTTAACATCCTTTTACTTTCAGATTTGCAGGTATCAGTCGGATCAATGGCACATGTTGACCGCCTCTCCAACACAGGTGGTCAACTCCATGTGCCATGAAGAGATGCATCATCAGATGCTCATTTGACGAAGACAGTTTGGTTCTACTGGGCATTTTTTGGCCCCAGCACTTATTTTTGTAACTGGAATTTTTGCACCCCTGCGTGGGTCAATAATGTAATAGGTCTGCATGAGTCATATCTAGGTCAGTTACCTTGGGATCGGTTCACTGGGAGAGTTCCTTTCACCGAGGGTTTTTTATCCTCAGGTTATTAACTGGGCTTTTCAACCTTGTTAATTTCCCTTGAATTTTTTCCTCACACTTGCAATAATTCCTCCAAAGTGGTGAACGGCGTTCTAGTGGGCTTATCTTTTGGTAACTATTGTTAGGAATCATTGTAAATGACCATGCAAGACATCTTAGAAGGTCTCGCGGAATTCCATGGAGTCTAGAATAGTTTTTTTTAATTAATTAAATTTCCCTAAGTTTGGAGGTTTAATTATTTAATTAATTAATTATTTTTGAGCAAAAATTGAAAAAACCAGGTCTTTGGACTTTTGATAGGGGTATTTGTGCTCAAAAGAAATGGAATAGCACCCTCTACATCCATAGACCAAGTTTCAGCTCAGTTGGACAACTTTTGCTATGGGTTTGTCCACCCGGAGTATCAGTCAGTCAATAACAGCAATTTTAATTGCTAAAGTCCAAACATGGCAAAAATGTAATTTTGTAATAATGAGTTAGAAGGATGTTAAAAGGTGGAATAAAGTTAGAGAGAGACTCCCTAAATCCTAACCTACCCACCCAACCTTGCTTTAACCAATTTCTAACCCCTTACCCCCTCATATCACTAAAAAATTACGCCCCCTAGGGGGATTGACGTTTTTCCTTGATGAGGCAACGTTTTAACTTAAGTTTGGTGTGTGGGGGGGCCCTCTCTCATGTGTTTTGACTTCCTATACCCCTCACGTCTCCCCTTGGTATAATCCCAACACCCTTACCTCATTAATCCACCTCCTATCTTTGCCTTTCCCCCATGTGGTGCGCCCTCCAAGAGAGTTACACCCCCCTTCCTTGGATTCTTCTAGAAATTTTGTTTTTGTGTGGTTGGGGCCTCTTCCTCTCTTGTGGCACGAATCCCAAAGCCTCCCACTTGATTTTTGTGTGATCCCGACCTCACCACACTCATCTACACCCTAGATCTATGATCTAAACCCTAGATGGTGCCCCCTAGCCTTGGGATCTACTCTCTTGCTTGGTGGTGGACACTTGGCATTATTCCAATAGAGGTAGGTTTGCCTCTCCAAGTATAAATAGATCTCTCTCCTCATTCCTTCGATACCATATCTTGAGCTAATGTTATGCTACTTGATTTCTCACTCTCTCTCTCTCTTGTCCATCATTTCCATTCTTTGGCTCTTAGGGTTTTGGAGTAAGTTCTCTCCAAGATCTATTTTCTTGAGTAATAATAAAGGAGAAGCTTTGGAGGATAATTGGAAGAGTTATGCAAATGCTTGTTCTTTTCACACATATGAGGTAAATTTGTTTAGATTTGGTTGGTGATTGCACACATTGGATCCTAGGTAAAATGTTACTTGGGTAGATCTATTAATGCACATGCTTGTAGATCTATATATCTTGTTTTGCTAGATAGGATTGAAATGTCGTCTTGTTAGCATATCCAACATATTATCTCTTGTATGCACATCACCTTTCAAGTTTTGCGAGTTTAGCTTCAAGGGTTTCATTGGGAACACCTCAAGGAAGAAGGATCCCTTGAGACACATACAAACTCCATGCTTTTCTCACCCTTTACTCTTCTTCTACTTGTTGTTCACATTCATATATATTTCAGCTAGTTTAACTTAGCAAGATAGGTCATTTATATCAAATTTTATCAAATTTTCTTAAGAAAATTTTTTTCCCTAAAAGGCGAAAGTTTTTCTTCACTTTACTTGTTGTGTGTAGCATTTCCAGCAAGGATACCTTGCTGGTTTTTGCAGGTTCAGATCTGGTTGAGAGGGGTTTTGGCTACCCAAAGGCATCCACACAACACTCAAAGACCCCCCAAGGGATTGGTAGCTATTTCTCAACCTTCTTCTTCAATTTCTAAGCTTTCTTGAGCATTTTTCTTCTTCTTTTGTTGATTTAGTGGCTCATAGTTGTGGGAGAAGGAAGTGGTACGGCCTCCTCCCACGTGTGAGCCTTGGGGTAGTTAGGGTTTAGCATAGATTTGCATTTTTTGCATTTTTTTGGCCTCTTTGAGCTAGGATGTGGGGTTTTGGTAGATGAAGGGCATCTCCCAAACCCTAAGACATGGGGTTTAGGCCTTGCTTGGTTTGCTTGTCTCTTAGCTCACTTCTCTTTCTCGCTTGCCTCTTTGTTTGTCTCAAGTTATTTTCTAAAGTTAAGTAAAACTTAATAATTGCCTACCTATTGGGAGAGGAATACCCCAAAGGTAAGGTTAGGGTTTAATATGTGTTGTTGATCTCTAAAGTGCTTAAAGTTTTGATATATTGTAGATCTAGATCTCACACATAATTAATCTCTAGCTTAAGCCTATTGGGCAAAATCAACTTAGTTAGATCTATTTGCATGCTTAAGCTCTTCAAAATTTAATCTTTATTTTACATGCTTAGATCTATAACCCTAAATGTTTAAATGCTTCAATAAGTTAAGTAAATGGTGTTTTTCTTTCATTCTATGATCTATTAAGGCCATTTGCCATATGCTTGAAGTAACTTTAATGGTTAAGTTGATAGTGTAGGCTCACATCTAAATCTTCTTTCTCATACTTGTACTTGGATCTAAATGTGCTAAATCGTCTTAAGACAAGTGTGATTCCCTTTTCTTCTTGTTGGCAAGTTGTTCTTGCCCTTGTAACTTGTTTCTCAACTTTGCAAGCTACATATTGGTGCACTAAGTAATTGCTCTCACATAGCATATATGTGTTAATACTTTTCACTTCATAAACTTAAGCAACACATTTAAGCTGAAGTAAGTTTCGGCCATAGCACTAAATCACATTTTAAAAGTCTCATAAAATCTTCAAAACACTCTAAAATACACGTAAAAGTCTACCTAATTAATATAATAACTTAATAGGGTACCTTAGACCACCATCTTCACCACCTAAAACGAGTATTGAGGAGGGCAACAGACAGTGATAGGCCAGGGACGGTCTCGTGGCACGAAGGAGTGTCCTTTCCGTAAAAACTCAATGCTTTGGGCTGACTGTGACAGCTAGGGTTAGCCTCATTGCTATACTATCTTGAGCATCCAACAACCATTTGGCAATAGAAGGAGGAGGCTTTGGTGAAAATCTTAATAAAGGTAATTAAAACTTGATAATCTTAAGAACCTTTAATAATCTAACCTTGGGCTTAATCATATAAAACATTTCGTGGGTTTAATAACTAAGAGTGGGTAATCATCATCATCTTCATAATACTTGTGCTTGAAGCTTCTAAATCTTCTTTGTTGATGTGTTGATGATAATGATGTGTTGATGATAATCTCATAAATGCGATGATGCTTTGATCTCCTTATATCCTGCACACAAATACTTAAAAGTGGTTAGTTCGCTTAGCATTTTTATTTGTAAATCTTGTACTTACTATTCTTTTGATTCAATTATTCTTTTGTATATCTTGTAATCATTTTGTAACGAAACACTCTAACACATAGTTGACCCCTTGCCCAATCTCTAGGCACTAGTCTTAGTTGACTTAGGGAAAGGGCTACCTGACATAACCTTGCATCTTGCATTGTTGCTTGTGCATCATAGGATAGATCCCCTCTAACCTTAAGAAATTAAAATTAACTCCTAGAACTTAACTATTAACACATCTAGAAACTAGGGACTACCCCCCTGGGATTCCCTAGGAGTAAGCCTAGACGAAAGAGGTTCCGATCAAAGTGACAGTGTGGGCTGTGAAACTAGGCATTGTGCCTCCAAGGACACACTAAGTGAACCGGACTTAGCTCACGTTTGCAAGTGTGTATTAGGATGGCAACAGCACCCAAATCCAAATCTTCAGAGATCGAAGAAAATCCGTTCCTCCCACCTCCCGTTGACCTGGATCGGACACCTCTGGCTGATAAAGACTACCTAATTGCAAAGTCGAAGTGCGAATTCGACTTCTTCGAATTGCACTTCTAGCTCAGAGACATTTTTCTGGACCAAAGCGACGAGACTGGACTCTGGAGTCCAATCTCCCACTGTACCTTTTCCCTCAGAGGCATCATTTCCCTGAGTTCGCTCTAAAATGCTAGGCACACTATCTTTCCCACAGAGAACTCAAATCTTCGAGCTTTTCCTCCCTGAAAGTGCCCAGTTGCCCAAAAAGAATCCCCCCTACCATTCCTCCATCTTCTCAGTAAGAGATAACCGGATTATTTCTTCCCTATGTTGTCTACTAGGACACTATTCAGACGAGTGGGTAGACGAGGCAATTCTGGGTTTTCTATCCATCTTCTCCACTAAGGAAAAAGCCAATACACAGTTCAACTACAGCAAGTTCCTGGCCGACAATAGTCATGAGCAACTCTTCAAGTTTTCTACAGAGGGTATGTTCAGATATTCTTCAATTCTGGTATACATGTTCATCTTTTTCCAAGCAGACAGATTCCCTTTCTCCCTGCAGAAGCTAGACCAGGAGGGCAACCCACAACCTGTCACATCTTGGACATCATTGGTGAGAAAGAACTCATCTGAGTTCAATTTCAAACAGTTCATAGACCAATTTTACCACCCAACAGTAAGCATGCTCGGTGGAAGAACTGAGCCAAGAATAAACAAGGAAATCCAAAGAATTTTACATCTCTCAGACATAGCCAAAACGGGTGATTGGTACCTCTACCAGGATCACACAAAAATCAGGATTTACGACTGTAAACTTCCACCTTATAAGCTTCCCAAGTATTTGCCTGTCAGAATATTCGCTTTGGAATATATCAGGCAGATGATCAATTCAGATGACATTCATTTTGTGGCTTTCAAGAAAAAACAGCAACTCAGGATCATGGTCAGATTGGTTCTTTCATCTGCAACAGCAGAGCTGCAGGAGAAGAAGCAAACAAGTTGCTACAAGAGATGAAGTTCACGCAAAGTTTCCCATGGCATTATGATCCATGTGGTATCATTACAGAAACCAGATTGAAGACCAAAATTTTCCCCTATGCTCACGTGCCTAAACCAAAGATAGAAAGATACATGAACCAAACAGAATGGGAGGAAAACACTCTGACTGACATTGAACAACATCCTTCTCCTGCCAGCATTTCACAAACTGTAACTCCACAGGTATCAGTAGAGAAGAGGCCCAGGAAAGAAGTATCTCCATCAGTCACTGAAGTCTCAGCAGAGGACTTCCAGGTTTACAGAAAAAGGCCCAAAACTAGTCATACTCCTGACAGGTCTGGAGAAGAAGAAAGTCAGTCCACCATAGTAATGGAGGGACAACATTCACCACTTTTCTCAGGCAGCCAGCAAATGATGTCCACTTCCTCATCAAAGAAGCAAACTGATACAACATTGACAACCAAATCCTCACAAGAGTCTACAAGACTATATATTTTTGAGAAGTATAACTTAATCAAGAAGAAAAATGAGATGTTGACTAGTAGTACCTATGCCCAATTCTGGAAGCAAACATCTACAGCCCAGCATAGGTTGCTCTTAGCTTTTAACACAGAGAAAGGGAGGATGCATATGGCATACTTACAGGCACAGGTGCCTCAACCCAAAGCAATTTCTGATTATAAAAGATCAACTTTTGAGTTTGATATCAAAGAGGTGCATCCAGTTGATCAGATAGATATGCATAGATAGACTGGAGAAATGATTTTCTCCACCCTGGCCAATACCTCCACGACTGCTGCAAAGTTGTAGGTTTCCTTGAACAATGTCCAGACACAGTTGAAGCTGGAGAAAGTGTCTTCTTTGGCAAAAGATAAGAAGATAAAATCTCTGGAGGAACTGGTACTAAAAATCGGATATGATCCATCAAATGTGAAAGTAGCAGAAGAGCTCCTCAAGAAAAAGAATGCTGACATAGCCTCCCTGAGAAAACAGCTGAAAATTTCTGCTACAGAAGACCCACAGGCGAAGGAAATGGCTGAGACTGAAGGCCATAAGGAAGAAATCTTGAAATTAATCATGGAGCAGAATGCGCGGATCAAAGAGATGGAAGTCGAGCTGGAGAAGTTAGTCAAAGAAAAAGAGCAGAGTGCGCCAATGACAGTCATCCCACTGGATGCAGTTCCCATCACAGGTATCAGTACAGCAACAGCAGCCACCAAAGTGGAGATTCCAGCAGCAACCTCAGTAAAAATTATAGATGCATCAGAAAAATTGGCAAAGTCCATGGAAGACATGTCTCTGTAGGAACAGGAAATCAAAAGATTGCATGATGAGATCAATAACCTTCAACAACTGAAGTCCACTTTTCAGTCAAGTTACAACACTGAGATGCACAAGTCTCAAAGACTCAAGCAAGAACTGCAGAAGTTGCAGAAGAAAACAGTCATGGCCAAAACACTTTCAGAGGCCAAGGAAAATATTTGGATGGACATCTGTAAATCCATGACAGAGATTTGGCCACTCATACAGATTATGTTTGAGCAGCACGAACTGGTGCAGAGAAGCATACAAGCCATTGATAAGAAAAGAGGAGATTTGGGAGAAAGGCCTATAGAGGCAAATGAGATCATCAGATTCTTGAATTCTAAAACAAGAGAGGAATTAGAGGCCTTGGAGATTGAGGATAGGACAGAAACTATCCTTGAGGTCAAGAAAATTTTGACCAAGAGAGGATTAATGTTGCAACTTGAGGAAAGAGCCCAAGCAATGGACATCGGAGTACAGAGGTTTTTCAGTAAGATAGACTCACTGCATAAGAAAGGGCTCCCAAGTTTATTCGTGATCAATGACAAGTTGATTACCCTCTCAGACTACAAACAAAAGATCCTCACAGTGGCAAAAGATGGCTCTAAGTTTGCAGGGATGCAGGGCAGCATTACTGGCAAAGCATTTTTGGAGACTTTGCAGTTGGACCTCAGCATCCAGCACGAGATCAAGTACATCTTCATCACCAAGCCCACCTTCGCCAAATACACAGAGATGGATGAAGTTTACCGAAGGTTACTCAAAGTTACCATCCCTAGTCAAAAGAGATGGGATGACCTATGTGCTTTGATCGAGTAAGAGATGATGTGTACAATCCAACTCAGCATGTGGATGTCACATACCCACTACGGTAACTAAAATTTTTCGCTCTTCCTCAAGGGATAGAATCCCCGAATTGCTACGAGGGCCTAGCGCAAGCTAGCTCTCCCTGTTTGAACCTTCAGTAAACTAATCCACCGATCCTTTTATTGAAAACCCGTTGTGTACAACTCAAGCACCAAGCGCGGGCTTCACCTCCATGTGATCGTCGGCACTATGACCACAACCTACGCCCAAAGGACTTCTTTCGCAAATAGGGACTTCGGGGATTTAAATGCAAATCACCCCTACTCTTCTCCTCTGAAATGGAGTCTAGCTCCTCCCTTGGCTCTCGTTCATGTGACCACAACTCTGTGACCACCGGTTAACCCACGAAGGACTCATCGCATTTCGTGATACCGGGGATCCAAATGTCTAAGCGCCCTGGATCCTGTCCTTTGATATGCCGAAATGTCGAACCCCGAAAGGGGTTAACGAACTCCTTGGCTCCTCCTTAAGCCTTTACCACGTGGCCCTATCCTGTGACCTGGGGCCACTCCTCTGAACACCTCAGCTTTCGCGATTCGGGGAATCGCAATCCAACTTCAATCTCTTGTCCCTGGAATCCCCGAAGTCCGAAACTCTGGTATCCCCCTGGACCCTAGCACATTCTAGCCCTCACTTCTATGCGTCGATGTGACCCTTCCCTAAGGACTGGGTCCCAGCTTCCAATGGTTTCGGGACTTCGCGACCCGGGAGTTCGTATCTCTTGACTCCGGGTCACAAGGTTCTCCAACTCTCGAACCTCGATTCTTCGATGACCAAATCAACGGTCCAAACCTCCCCTTGATCAACGGTCTGGATCCAATCGCGATTTCGCGTATGAGGGAGTCGAAAGACTCTCTCCTCTGTTCTCCCGATCCACAAAATGCCGACCACTCACCACTTGTCCTCTCCGATGGGCGGTCCTGATCCTTTCACGAAATCTCCTTTCACGAGTTTTCTCCGGTCTTCACACTCGTTTTCCCAATGTCCAGAACCCCGATGGCTTTAGATCTTCGCCACGTGTCCCCTACAAATGGACGGTCAAGATCCTTTCGGGATTCCTCCTTTCGCGAATCTAAGAGAGTCTTCACTCTTGTTCTCCCGGTGCCCAATCTCCGATGGGTTAGATCTCTGCCACGTGTCACCCTAGATCCAACGATCCAGAATAACCTTCGCAATTTCGGTGATTTGAAATCCTCGTTCTTCACCACCCTTATAAGCCTAAGTTCCGAAACCCCGGGGGCTTCCGGATGTTCGCCACCTATCCTCCAACGATCCAACGGTTGAAGTGATTTCGGGACTTCTTTCGTGCACCTATCTCCGAATCCAACGACTGTCGGTCCCTGCTCCAGTTCTGACGATTCTATACCGTTTGTCCAGATCCCTTCTATGCGGTCTCCAGGGATTAAACCCCGTGCAACTAGCCCTGATCCAGCGGTTCTCGGGCCTCTGGACGGTCCTGATCCTTTCGGGACTCCCCCTTTCTATCGCATGACCTTGTCCTATGACCTAGGGCCCATCCACCAAGCGCATCGGGATTTCGTATACCGAGATTTCGCGATGTGCGAAGACAAGGGGTCTTGCCCTTTGGGTTTCCCGGGTGCCAAAATGCCAAAGCCCATTTACGCTAAACCCAATCGGGATTTCGTATACCGGGATTTCGCGATGTGCGAAGACGAGGGGTCTTTCCCTTTGGGTTTCCCGGGTGCCGAAACGTCGACCGGCAACCACGTGTCCCTCCAATGGATCTTGGGATCTACGGNACGGTCCCGATTCCTTCGCTACTTGCGAAGGCGGAAAGGGGTCAAGGCATTAACGCCTACGTTCCTTCCTCCAATCTAACGGTCGTGACAGACCTCAAATCCTCCGAAAGGATCTCATCCGTTCATTTAGCAAATGAAAGGGTACTCTCGCTAGGTATTTGAAACTCGCTATCCTTTCTGAGCTTCATCAGCTATGAAGGATTTGAGAGCTTCACAGTTCATGGATCTGGCCTATGCCTCCACAGGACACAAGCATTTACGAGTATAACTCATCTCATAACCATATGGTTTCTTACTGGCCTAGCTATAAAATCAAGCAGAAATAAGGAATATAGTATATCCATTAAGAAGTCATGCCCAATTCCTGCAACATACATAGTTACAGATAAATTACACAGGGCAGGAGAACACTTATCTATTACAGGTTGTCGCCAACCAACTGACAGTGGGTGTTCCTCCTTCCACCCGACCATAGGCACAGAGGCATTCATTCTTAGCGCTCTGGCCACCCCCGTGCCAAGCCATGATATCACCAGGGAGTTCTCACACTTCTCGAGGGTTCTTCCTCCATTTCCACTCTTGTTTGGGTCCTGTTCTCTATAACTCAGAGCTTTCTCTCTCAGTTATGGCCTCGGCGAGGTTTCTCAGACGCTCCTCGGCATCAAGCTCGCAGCCTTCAGTTCGTGACTCGCTGGAGAGCTCTGCGCATTTCCCTTGCGAGTTTTCACTCTTGTCTGGTCTCCCTCTCTCTTGCTGCCTCCGTGCGTATAACTGTCACCTTCCTTCTGTCAGAAGGAAGCTCGGGTCCGCCTGGTCTGTCAGACCCTGCAGTACTTTGGGCTGACTTCCTGCAGCTAGACCATGCTCCCATTCATGGGGGTAGTTGGTAATTCAACCACCAGTCATTTCCTCATTAATTGATTTCTCTCCTCTAG
>SNQJ01S0192402.1:0-12972 GCA_010110895.2 Picea sitchensis
AGTGGTTAGAATATTTTTGAAGGACATGATTTCATACCAATTGTTGGAATATTCACCTATACTGAGAGGGGGGGTTTATTTAGTATTGATCACTTTTTACCATTTTTAATCACAACATGTAAATGTTAACTTATCAACAATTCTATTCACTTATGATTGAATTTAACATATCATAAACATATAACCACAAATGCACAATACACAATAATTTTACATGGAAACCCAATTGGCAGAAAACCACGAAAATATTTTTAATATATATCTTGAATATTACATTCACAAGAAGAAACAACTTCCAAGATTCTCCAACACCAACTGGAAGGAGGCTCCAACCCCCTTGTTTACAGGCTCCAACCTGAAGGAATCTAAAAGTCCCTAAATTCTCCAACTCCAAATGGAAGGAGGCTTCAACCCCCTAGTTTATAGGAACCTCCAACTCATTGATTTACCAAAACTGCCTGGAAGGAGGCACCAACCTCCTATTTTTATGAGCACCAACTCAAAGGAAGTTGCAACTCCCTTGCAATCATCAACCTACTATCTGAAGACACCAATCTTCCCATGCACCACCCAACCACTCTTGTTTCTTAGGCACCAACCTGAAGGACACTTAGATCTCCTGCCTTGCACCACCCTGCCACCATTGAATCTAGATAAGAGAGTCAACATGTCACTGTGACTATAAATAATACTGATACATCATCATCATCAAATCTAGATCTACTACAACTAATACATCATCATCATAAAAACTAAATTCACCACAACCGATACATCAACATCATCAAAACTATATCCACCACAAATGATACATCAACATCATCAACTTCGGTCCACTTAGAAACTGGGTCCACATAAATATCCCAGGTCAACATGGGTCCACATATAAACCCCAACATCACTTCTTACATTTATCTCAAACACTTGTTTGGGACTAGTTTATGGATTGGTCACAAACTATAACTTCCAACAAGTATAAATTTGTACATGTAATGAATAAAGGTCTCAACTTGTATCCAATATTCCTTGATATCATCTCTAAAATTCCTCTGAGTTTCTCTCCTCGAATCATCACTAAAAAGGAGATATAGCGAGAGTGAACTTGTAGAATTTGGAGAGCGAACTTGTACAACATTCCACGCACTCAATATTTGATATCTTACTATGAAATTCCCATAAAAGATACTAAATACTATAATATTTCCAATGCAATTGGTCTCATAGAATTTGTGTCCTCTATGAAGAAGGTATGATTGTTTTACCTGGAACATTTGTTTGATACTAGTTCCAGGACTAGTCAAAAATCCTATCTTCCAGAGAGTGTATCTCCAAAATTAAAATGACTCAGAAGCTTAAATTCGTACCACATGTACCTTGATATGTCTTCAAAATGTCCTCCAAGTTTCACTATCTGAAACATTCTAGAAAAAACATTATAGTGAAAATGGTAAGATGGCCTTCAAAAAACATACCTTAGAACACATTATCACAAGACTTCATATTCCCTTGGAATTTTGCCCTTCTTCACTTCATCTTCCTTCTGAAATTCACTACCAATATTGTGCTAAGAGATCAAAATATTGAATGATGAAGTGAGAGGTTCTTAGTGTCAATTTATACCCTTCCAAGCACCTTCTTTACTTGTCCTTGAGTCGACTAGTAACTTCTTGTTTGCAACAACCTTTTCTCCTTTACTTGACTTTAGGGCCAACTTATAACTTCTTGAACTTAGATTTGGGGCTTATTGACCATACTTTTGGGCTTCATCTTCAAGAGGGAATAACTCCTCAACTATGAGGAACCTCGTGGAATTCCACCTACCATTGGAGACTTCTTGATGAGGACTACCAATCAATGGGGGTTTTGCATGCAATTATGATGTCATTCATGCTCTTTTCCTCCAATCAAATTCTTGCTTCATGACCACACCTCTAGGGATTCTGAACCACTTAACAATATTGAACCATATTTTCAGGGATTCTTGTAGAATTATTAAAACCATATTCCCATGAGGGCGATGCTTAAATATATTCCATAAGGGGACTACTTTGGAGACTTCTTCAAATACACCCATAGAATAATTCCAGGGATTCTTGTAGACTTCTTCAAATCATCTTCACATGAGGGCCATGCTTAAATATATTCCATAAGGGGACCACTTTGGAGACTTATTCAAATACACCCATCACTTCTATATGCTTATGGACTTCTTATAGGGTTGAAATCAATGAAAACCAACTTTCCAACAATATCCCCCTTTGGCATTGATGGAAACACTCATACTCCCCCTGTAACCATTATTCCCCCTATCTGCATTCTTTCTCCCCCTCTCTTCATGCTTCATAACCTTCTCTCCTGCATTTTTATTTCTCCCCCCCTTTGACATCAATCTAAAAGGGTAACTTCCCCTAACAATATACATTATTTTGACAATATCTCTCTCCCCCTTTATTCTTTGCAATATGTCATGTATATCAATGTGGGTCGTCTTGTATATTCTTCCTTTCCTCCCTTCCAGGGATTTGTTTCCATTGGTACTTCATCTTATTGTAATCCACTGATGTATATTAAAAGTGTTCATGTCAAGGTTCCTTCATCACTTGACTTCAAGTCTTCATGGATTGTCATGTCTTCACTGAGCATTCATTTCCTTGAAAGTATAACTCCTCCTGATGGTTTTTCTCCTCCTGTCTTACTGTCTCTCTCACAACTTGTCTTCTTGTGACTAGTTGGTTCCACCTATCAATATTCTTTACTAAACAATCATCTTGATGGCAATGCCAATGAGTCATGTATATTCTCTAGTTTATGGCCTTAGACCAATATTTTGCATGTGGGTCAAAAAGAATGGAGAGAGGGTGAGCTCGGGTAGAAACAAAATAATAAAGGGTAGAGTATGGTCACCTTTACATGCTCAAAAAGAGCAGACTTGAAATATATCTCAATTAGTAGAATGATGGCTTTAGGCCATACAACTAAGCCCATGACAAATTGTGATTTGGGTTGTAAAGAAAATGTAGATTCAACCTTTTATATGACTCAGATGATACAAAAAATACAAACCAAGGTAAATTTTCTCATTTAGTGATGAATCTCAACAAAAAAATTCCAAGGTGAACCAAGGTTTTTCTACCAATAGTTCGAGTATCTAGAAGACACAATGTAATGGGTCAAACTTCTCAAACAACTACAAGGCTCAATGGAATTTAGGTTGAATATAAGTATGGGTTAAACATAGCTCCCAATCACCCTTATTTTGTTTTAAAATAAAAATAATTGAATCAGGCCATGAACCAAGATAACTACTAACAACAAGTCCAAAATATGAACAAGAAACCAAAAATATGAGCAAAGACTATGTAAGGCCAAATGGGTGGCAGTAAGGCTACATATTTTTTTTAAATGCTTGCTACAGTTATGCAAGTGAGTTATAAATGCTTGAACCCTAGCACTAAACCAAACACAATACAATATGCCTCTAGGAGTAGAGATAGAGAAACCCAAATTAAAAAAGATTGAAATACATGACTTAGGCAGGGATGGTGAATAGAAAAATTCAATAATAAAATGGGTTACCAACCTGAATTTCAACCATAACTAAAGCACAAGGTCAAAAAACTGCCAAGAAATAAAAAAAAATAACCCATGGAAATGAAAATTGTAGAGCTACTTATGTAATGGATGCAAAGGTTGAGCAACCCAATAACTTCACAATATTCTCCAAAACCACTTTGAACTAGAGCTCAAGATCATGTGTTAGTGGTGTTTTTACTTAGAAGTACAAGGTATTCATATATACAATATATAAAAAATTGTATAAGGGTAATAATGGTGGAATAAATAGAAAATTCCAAATTCCAAAACTCGCAGAGAAAGAATGAGCCAAATGATGACGCAGCACGCGCTCGCAAGCACGCCCGCTCACAGGATCTTCTCTTTTCTCGTGGCCTGAAGAACCCAAATGTTCTTCTATTTCCCTATCGGGAAATCTGCACCCACAGAACTCTTCACGCGATCCTCTTTCTCTCTGCACTCGGAGGATCGGACTTCGCGACTTCGCGAGGTAAGTGGTCGAGCGTTGTACCCCTGAGTCCCCGAGACCCGATGATAGTCAATGCTGACCCTTCCTTCTATTTCGAAACTTTTCCTATCACGAATTCGGCACTCACGATACCAAACACTTCGTTTCCCCGACTCCCGAACCCTGAAATGTCGATTACTCGACACACACATGAGTTGACTTTTGCACACCCTGTCACCTCGTCGGGATTTCATATTTCGCTATATCGCGAATCCTAATTTCACTGTTTCGGGACTTCTTTCCATGAAACTCCGATGAATCGTGCCACCTATCTACCAATCTGACCCTTGTGGCCCACACTATTCCTTTGACCTATCGGGATATCGCGTATAGAAATATCGCGATTCCCGTTGCAATATTTCGGAGTTTTCGATCCACGAAACCCCAATATGTCGATATACGTATAGATCCAACGACCCTTGTGGCTCGGATCAAAGACTCTTCCCCTCCTGAAATTTTATACTTTAGGGAATATGGCGCCATATCTCCCTTGCACCTCCGCAAGATCTAACGGCCCACGGATTTTCATGGATCCTCCTCGGAGAATACCAACCGTCCGTCTTGGCTTGGCGATTCCTGCGAATGACCAAGAATCCCTCCGCAAAACTCTTTCTTCTACGGTGCAACCTTACGACTCTTCTTGCAGACTTCAAGTCGCAACTTCCCTGCATTGACCTTCAACAACCTTGAAGGCCTTATCTTTCCTGAACTTTTCCACGACCTTCACGTCCTTTGTAGACTTCAATTCCTTTCGAAGTTTCTCCAACTTCGAGCTTTCAGAGAACCCTTGCACGCACTCCTTGCGGAAGCCTTTCAACACTTACCAGTGTTGAATCCTTCCGAACCTGTGCACTCCTACAACAACAGTCTCTAAATGCTTTGCTCAGGTTCACAACCCTGAGGATTCCCTTGGCCTGCGCACTCCTTGCACGGCTCTTGTGCACAACTGCACTTTTGGGATGAATGAGAACAAAAGCTATCTCTATATGAACCCTCTGTCAACGCACTCCTTGCAGACACTTCGACTACACTCCTTGTAGGAATTATCTGGCTCAAATAGAGAAACAATTGAAACTCATTTCGTCTTCCTCTCAGACTTCTATTCAAACATGAAATCATATACACAACATATAAAAGAAAATGTATAACTGGAAGAAAACATTCATGAGCATATCAAAATCAATACACAGAGAACGACACAAACCATGAATTTGAATCAAACTCTTCTATTAATTCAAATATTTGTACATGGGTGTTCTTACACAGCTCTTTGCATGCTCTTTCTCAAATGCTTCATCTCTCCTGATACAATGTACAATGAGGGTGCCTATATCCCGTTTCCCTCTTACGCTCTAGAAGCTGTCTAATATATAATTGAATTCTATTTACCTACATTAACTTTCATAAATGCCTTCTACCTACTAAGTACAAGAGCTAAAGGCTCAAGGTCCGTTACATTTACAAGTGTGCCTTCTCTTAATGACTCATTTAAGATCGCGCAACAACTTCCAAGGTGATTTTAAAAATTTGTGTTGGCGCTTTTCCAATTGTCCTCCACTTTCGCGTTGGCTCGCTTGATGTGGGAGATGCTCCTGCATCATACTCCCTCGCTTAAAAATTTTCATGGGCTCCTATCCATGAGCTCCTGCACGGTTTGTCCATGCTTCTGGATCTCTGCCTCACTCTCCCAGCTAGCATCTTCAACTGGATGGTTCTTCCATTTGACCAGATACTCAAAGTATTCTTTTCTCCTGGTCTTCTTACTCAGTCTCTTATCCAGTATGCATTCCATCTACGGCTTCTCTGCTATGGGCATCTTTTTTGTCCACTGGATCACTGGATCACTGGATGCTCATCTCCAGTACTTGCTTCTCCAGCATTATATGGGTACAAATATGAGATATTGAATATTGGAGAAATTCCGATCCCATCGAGTAATTCAATCTCGTAAGCATTTGCCCCAAATTTCTTTAAGACACTACATGGCCCGATTTTCTTCATCTTCAGCTTATTGTATGTTCCTCTCGGGAACCTTTCTTTTCTCAAATGTGCCAGAACCAAATCACTAACCTTGAACTGAAGTTGTCTCTTCCACTGATTGGCTCTGCGCTTATATTCATGACTTGAATCCAACAATCACTGCTTCACCTGGCTGTGAAGTTCCTTGATTTCTTCTGCGAACTCTTCTGCACTAGCGCTCCTGGTCGCAGTCTGTTCTGAATCCCTCAGTTCAGAAACTCCTTTCGGCTGCATGCCATAAACAACCTGAAATGGACTTTTCCCTGTTCTCCTATTAATTGAGTCATTATACTCAAACTTGACCTGTGGCAATATATGGTCCCACTGGCTGCGGTGCTCCATCACCAAGCTTCTCAGCAAGTCTCCCAGACTTTTGTTAACCACTTCTGTATGCCCATCCATCTGTGGATGATACGTTGAACTAAACAATAAGTTAGTTCCCAGCTTCTTCCATAAGGTCCTCCAAAAATGCCCTATGAATTTGGTGTCTCGATCCGAAACTATACTCCTTGGTAAGCCGTGAAGTCAAATGACCTCTTTGAAGAACAGATTTGCAATGTGAGTGGCGTCACTGATCTTCTGACATGGAATGAAGTGTGCCATTTTGGAAAATCTATCCACTACCACAAAGATCGAATCAACACCTCTTTGTGTTCTTGGAAACCCCAATACAAAATCCATGCTAATTGCATCCCACGGCCTTTTTGGTATGGGCAATGGTTGATAAAACCCTGCATTCTGCTTTCTTCCCTTCGAATGCTGGAAAATTTTGCATCTGTCTACAAATATCTTGACATCCGCTTGCATTTCCGGCCAAAAATATGGCTCGTTCAACTTTTCGAACATCTTGTCGTGACCAAAGTGCTCTGTTAATCCTCCACTGTGTTTCTCCTTTAACAAGTTCTCCCTCATGGAGCATTTCAGAATACACAGTTGATTTCCCTTGAACAAAAATCCTTCCTAGATCATGTAGTCCATCCATTGGCTCCTATCACTGAGAATTGGATTCTCAGCTGCTTCATACGCTTCCTTGAAATCTTGATCATCTGCGTACATGTCCTTGAGATCCTCAAAACCCAACGTTTTGACTCGGAACTCCTGCAACAGCAAACACTTCCTGCTCAAAGCATCAACAACTTTGTTAGCAGTACCAGAAATGTATCTAATCACAAAAGTGAAATTCTGCATATACTCAACCCATTTGACATGTTTCTGATTCAACTTCTCCTATTGAGTCACAAACTGCAATGCATGATTATCACTATACAATACAAACTCTTTCAGTATCAAGTAATGCCTCCATTTCTTCAACGCCTGTATGATAGCATAAAAATCCTTATCATACATGGAGTATTTCACCTTCACCTCATTCAGCTTCTCGCTGAAGTACGCTATTGGCCTATCTTCTTGACTCAAGACTGCCCCGATCGCAAATCTGCTTGCATCGCATTTCACCTAAAATGTTTTCTGGAAATCCGACAACACCAAAATTGGTTGTTCCGTAATCTTCCGTTTCAACAGATTGAAACTCTTCTCAGCCTCTGTTGTCCAGTGAAAATATTTATGTCTTTTCTTCACTATATCCATCATCGCCGCACTAATTCCACTAAAATTCCTGATGAACTTTTGGTAGAAACTAGCCAATCCATGAAAACTTCTCACCTCAAATATATTTCTCGGTGATGGACAATTCTTGATTACCTCCACCTTATCTGGATCCATCCTCAACTCATTTGCAGAAATAACAAACCCCAAGTAAATGAGTTATGTTTTCATGAATGAGGACTTCTTTATATTAATCAACAACTTCTCCTGCTGTAATCTCTTCATCACTGTGGCCAAATGCTTCAAGTGTTCTGCCACTGATTTATTGTAAATCAATATGTCATCCAAATACACAATGACGAATTTCCCGATGAACTCCCTCAGGACTTCATTCATCAACCTCATGAAGGTACTCAGCGCATTTGTTAAGACAAACGACATAACAAGCCATTCATACAATCCTTCATTTGTTTTGAATGTTGTCTTCCACTCATCACCTTCTCTCATGTGAATCTGATGATAACAACTCTTCAAATCAATCTTTGAAAAATACTTTGCTCTGCTCAAGCAATCCATCAGATCATCCATCCTCGGCAATGGAAATTTGTACCTTATGGTTATCTTGTTAATCGCCCTTGAGTCAGTACACATCCTCCAGCCTCCGTCTTTCTTCGGAATGAGTACTATTGGAACAACACATGGACTCAAGCTTTCCCTGACTAAACCTTCTTCCAACAACTCTTGGACTTGCCTCTTAACCTTCTCATTCTCTTGCGGCGTCAACCTGTACGCGGCTTTATTTGGCAAACTAGCTCCTGGTATGAGGTCAATATGATGACTCACACTTCTCATCAGTGGCAACGAACGAGGTAGTTCGTCCACTACTATATCAGCGAACTCTTCCAGCAGTTCCCGGATCTCATCTGGTAAATCATCCACTCTTGTGCTAGTCAGAACAATCTTCAGTTTCCTGACCACAATGAACTGTGGGTCCTCCTTCTTCTTAACCTATGTAAGAAGTTCCTTCCCACTCATGAGAAGTACCGTGTTGTTTACTTCTGGCTTCACCTCCTTATCCTTAATTGGAAGCAACATGTGTGTCCTCCCATTCTTCTCCAGGGTTTATGTGTTCATTCTCCCATCATGAATCAAATTCTGGTCATATTTCCACGGTCTACCCAGTAATAGATGACAAACATCCATAGGAATAACATCACACAATATCTTATCATTATATCCACCTATCTTAAACTCAACCAAGCATTGTTTTGTGACAGTTACCTGGTGTCCCTTCTGTAGCCACGAAACTCTGTATGGGCTTGGATGATCAGTCGTCTCCACCTCCAGCTTCTCTACCATATCTGTAAATACGAGATTATCCGTGCTACCACTATCTACAATGACCTTGCATACCCTATCCTTGGTGTTGCAAGCAGTCCTAAAAAGTCTGGTCCTTTGGAATGAACTCTCCACCTCCTTCTTGGGTGTCAAAAGGACTTTTCGCATCATCAACAATCTTCTACCTTCAGCGTCTTCTACCTCAACATCCCGCCTCTGTGCTCCAGCAATGTGAGCTTCTCCAATGTCCTTCTTTTTATCTGGACACTCATAAGACTTGTGCCCATTCTTTCCACATGTGAAGCATGTGATTACTCCACCTCTTCCTCTTCCTCTGCCTCTAGTACGAGGAAAAGTGTTGTTATCAGCATAATCTCCTCTCTGCTCATTATGTTGTCCTCTCTGCTCAGCATATTTCCCTCGCTGTGAACTTCCTCCTCTCTCTGTCCGAGTCTGAGGTTTCTTCCATTCCTCCCTGGGCTTCTGATATTTATCCTGGGCAACCGATTTGCCTCTTGGTTGACTTCTGCCTCGGCCTCTTTGACTCTACTTTCGGCTCAGCTTCTCCTCTGCTTTCAGATCCATCTGATAAGCATCTTCCACCGTCCGGATGGTAACCATGCTCATCTCATCCTGGATATCATATCATAGGCCATTCATATATCTGGCTACCTTCTCATCGTCGCTTTCCCGATGACCTGCTCTGATGTTCAGTCTGTAGAATTCCTCAGTGTATTCTTTTACTGTCATCAGCTTCTGTCTTAGGTTCTGCATCCTCCTGAACAGAGTAATTTGATAATCTCTCGGGATGAATTTCACCTTCATCTTTGCGATCATCCGATCCCATCTTTTGATCTTCTGCTTTCCCTTGCAGCGTCTGTCAGCTTGTAGTTCATCCCACCACAATGTTGCATGTTCTTTCAAGCGTGTGACAACATTCTTGACTTTCTTGTCTTCTTCAATATCTTCATAGTCAAAGTATGTATACAGAGCTCTAATCCAGTCTAGAAGCTCCTCTACATCCAAGTTTCCCTCGTAAACTGGAATGTCCATCTTCGCTCTTGCACCCATCCTGGAAATAGCTCTGATCAAACGCTCGTTTGATGCATCTTCAGCTGCAACTTCTTCTTCTTGTTCAGCCTCAATCTCACTTTTGGAATCACTCAGATCCCCTGCACTGGTTGTGCGTCTTTGCGTTGTTTCCATGTCTTTGAGTCTTTCTCGCAAATCACGCATTTGCCTCTCCATGACTGGATCTGTTATCTGCCTGCCTCTTCTCCTTGGCACTTCCCTATCCTCTGGATCAGGTGATTGCCTATCTCTCCTTGGTGGCATGGTGAATTCTTCTTTTCCTTCTCTGCTACAGAAAGCAAATAATCCTTCTGTGCGCTGATACCAAACTGACGCAGCACGCGCTCGCAAGCACGCCTGCTCACAGGATCTTCTCTTTTCTCGTGGCCCGAAGAACCCAAATGTTCTTCTATTTCCCTATCGGGAAATCTGCACCCACAGAACTCTTCACGCAGTCCTCTTTCTCTTTGCACTCGAAGGATCAGACTTCGCGACTTCGCGAGGTCAGTGGCCAAGCGTTGTACCCCTGAGTTCCTGAGACCCGACGATAGTCAACGCTGACCCTTCCTTCTATTTCAGAACTTTTCCTATCGCGAATTTGGCACTCGCGATACCAAACACTTCGTTTCGCTGACTCCCGAACCCCGAAATGTTGATTACTTGACACACGCACGAGTTCACTTTTCCACACCTTGTCACCTCGTCGGGATTTCGGATTTCGCTATATCGTGAATCCTGATGTCACTGTTTTGGGACTTCTTGCCATGAAACTCGGATGACTCGTGCCACCTGTCTACCAATCTGACCCTTGTGTCCCACACTATTACTTTAACCGATCGGGACATCGCGTATCACAATAGCGCGATTCTCGTTGCAATATTTCAGAGTTTTCGATCCATGAAACCCCGATATGTCGATATACGTATAGATCCAACGACCCTTGTGGCTCAGATCAAAGACTCTGCCCCTCCTGAACTTTTAGCCTTTAGGGAATATGGCGTCGTATCTCCCTTGCACCTCCGCAAGATCTAACGGCCCACGGATTTTCGTGGATCCTCCTCGGAGAATACCAACCATCCATCTTGGCTTGGCGATTCCTGTGAATGACCAAGAATCCCTCCGCGAAACTCATTCTTCTACGGTGCAACCTTACGGTTCTTCTTGCAGACTTCAAGTCGCAACTTCCCTGCATTTCCCTTCAACAACCTTGAAGGCCTTATCTTTCCTGAACTTTTCCACGACCTTCACGTCCTTTGTAGACTTCAATTCCCTCTGAAGTTTTTCCAACTTCGAGATTTTAGAGAACCCTTGCACGCACTCCTTGCGACAGCCTTTCAACACTTCCCAGTGTTGAATCCTTCCGACCCTACACACTCCTACAACAACAGTCTCTAAATGCTTTGCTCAGGTTCACAACCCTAAGGCTTCCCTTGGCCTGCGCACTCCTTGCACGGCTCTTGTGCACAACTGGACTTTTGGGATGAATGAGAACAAAAGCTATCTCTATATGAACCCTCTGTCAACACACTCCTTGCGGACACTTCGACTGCACTCCTTGCAGGAATTCTCTGGCTCAAATAGAGAAACAATTGAAACTCATTCCTTCTTCCTCTCAGACTTCAATTCAAACATGAAATCATATACATAGGATATAAAAGCAAATGTATAACTGGAAGCAAACATTCATGAGCATATCAACATCAATACACAGAGAACGACACAAACCATGAATTTGAATCAAACTCTTCTATTAATTCAAATATCTGTACATGGGTGTTCTTACACAGCTCTCTGCATGCTCTTGCTCAAATGCTTCATCTCTCCTGATACAATGTACAATGAGGGTGTCTATATCCCGTTTCCCTCTTGTTCTCTAGAAGCTGTCTAATCTAGAATTGAATTCTATTTACCTACATTAACTTTCATAAATGTCTTCTACCTACTAAGTACGAGAGCTAAAGGCTCAAGGTCCGTTACATTTACAAGTGCGCCTTCTTTTAATGACTCATTTAAGATCGCGCAACAACTTCCAAGGTGATTTTCAAAATTTGTGCAGGCGCTTGTCCAGCTGTCCTCCGCTTCCGTGTTGGCTCGCTTGATGTGGGAGATGCTCCTGCATCAAATGACTAACTGAGTGAAGGTTGCATGCGGTAGAGGAGGTCATTGGAAGGTGGGTATGAATAGTAAAATTTCAGATATGGATCAATGACCAAGGGCCAAGAATAATGAATAACACCCATGCCACATTAAATGTATATTGGATGAAAGGTACGTGAATGGGTAGGTGTCAAGTGTTGGAATATTCACCAATACTGAGAGAGGGGGGTGAATCAATATTGATCTCTCAGTATTGAGCACCTTTTACCATTTTTAATCATAACATGTATGTTGTTGGGAAATAATACCCTACGGACTAACAAGCTAGGGCTGAACTTGTACGCAGATCATGACCTTAAAGAAATCACTTTCAACCTATCACCCCAATACTCAAACCCCTTTTTCACACACAAGCATGGGAAATACCTACTAACCTTTTTCTATCGACGTTTGATGTAGATCCTTCGTTGCACTTTATCCGCTTGCTTTCGCTGCTCCTTCCAAAGACAATCCTGCAATCAAGACAAAACACTACGCATGCATGCTATTTGTCTACCTAAGGGTTAGAGATTAAGCATAAATCAAATAAAATATATATCACTCGTGCATTGGGACGGGAAAAGTATTCTTTTATTAATATCAAGATGAATCAACTTACAATAATGATAGAGACAGGCCACCGTTGCTTGATCCTGATCCTGGGCTCCTTCTCTTCTTTGTCCTCCAACTGCTTTGCTTTAATTCTCCTTAAGCTTGAGGAAAGGCTAAAGGGTTGGGAAAAATGGATTCGGCAATTGGGCAGAGTTTCTTTGCTATATTTT
>SNQJ01S0192404.1:9453-20138 GCA_010110895.2 Picea sitchensis
ATTATTCCTTCCAGATTCTGCTACGACCCTTTTCCACTATGTGGATGGATCTTCTTATTTGGATCCACATGATAGGTGTCAGTCTTTGGAGCATCATTTGGAGTTGGTTATTGGGTTCCAAAATATTCTATGGGGAGTTCACAGGAGCACTTGGACATGGGACCCGAGCTTACAATGGTGGTTGGACTACTTCAGCATGGTGGATTTTCTTTCTACATGGGACTTTGGTTCTTCAGTATTCTTTAGCATTACAGTCTACAATTATCCATGGGACCCTGGCATATGGTTGTACATCAAGCATTGAGGACAAAACTTTCATAAGGGGGATGGAATGTAAGGTAGCTAGAGAGGTAGTGGGGGGCCCCAGAGGGCCCATAGTGATAATAGTGGAGGTCATTCAATGTAAGGTGGACTAGGTCCACTATATTATTAAATAAGGCCCACTATGGTAGTTAGATATGATAAATGTAAGAAGACTTCTTAGAAGGCTCTACTTCTAGAAGATTCCTCCTCTAGAATATTCTTAGGTGATGGTAGCACTATATAAAGGGGTTCAAGCAATGTAATGAGATATGAAGAGAAATATTGTATTTGGAGTGGTAGCTCAATAGGAGGATGCCCTCTCGAAGAGGCAAGTGAAAAGGAAAGGATCCCTTCCATAATAGGATCCATAGTATGGTGTTTCCCTACCTTAAGGGTTTGGTAATAATAAAGTGTGGTTTCTTCTATATTTTTTTGTGGATCTATTGTGTATTCAGTATTTGTGGTGATTATGTCTTCAGGTCTGGTATAGGTACTTAACAAAAAATGAAGAGAAGATAAGTAATGATCAGAAATACAGAAGATTACTTCCACCCATCAGGAAGGAAGACAAGGCAATACCAAAGAAGTTTGATCAAAACATGTATCCTCGCATTTTTCCTGGTTATTGATTTGCATGCTCTAATTTTGGACACAAAGCTATAAATTGTAGAGCATATAGAAAGAAAAATCTAAAGGTTAAGAACTATATCCTTAAGGATAAACAAGCAACAAATCGAGTTAAAAGCATAAAATATAACTCCTTTGCACCTCTACAAGAAGGGGACTTACAATGCTTTAGATGTCATAACCATGGACATAAGGCCATTAATTGCAGATTAATGGAAGTTTCATAACAACCCAAGGTCATTAGAGAGAAAAATAAACTTTGGAGAGAAAAAACATCAAAAAAGGAATGTCTTATTGCCCTAAAAGCTCAAGATAAAAATGACCTCTGGTATGTTGACAGTGGGTGATCAAAACATATGACAGGTAACAAGGACAATTTTTTAGACTTAAAGAAACAAAAAGGTAAATTTACATTTGGTGATAATGCTTCAAGTAACATACTTGGGAAAGGCACTGTGAGTCTGGGAAAAGACAAAGCCAGAAATGTACTACTTGTCGATAAACTGAAGCCTAGTTTATTAAGTGTCAGTCAAAACTGTGATCATGGGAACTTCTGCATCTTTGATTCCCAAAAATGTGAGATTAGGAGAGAAGACACAGGAAAATTAGTTGGTACTGCTCCTAGAACTCCTGAAAATGTATATATGCTAGATGCAAAATTGAATGAGGAGTGTTGTATAAATTCAGTAGATGAAAGTTGGTTATGGCATAGAAGTTTGGGGCATATTAACTTTGACAATATTGTGAAAGTCAGCAACCTTGGTGCAGTAAGAAACTTGCCAAAAATCATAAAACCCTCAAATACTATGTGTAGACACTCTCAACTAGGGAGGCAAACTATAATAAGATTCAAGGCAAAATAATACACAACCTCTAAACCTTTAGATCTTTTTCACACTGATCTATGTGGACCTACGAGAACCAAGAGTTTGAAAGGAGAGTCTTACTTTATGTTGTTCATTGATGACTTTACTAGAATGGGTTGGATATGTTTTCTCAAAGAAAAATCATAAGCACTCAACAAATTCAAAGCCTTTAAAACCCTTGTTGAAAATGAAAAGGTGACAAAAATCAAATGTCTTAGATCAGACAATGGTGGTGAATTCACCTCAAAAGAGTTTCATGTCTTTTATGAAACTCATGGAAAAAAAATACAATTCTCTTCTGCCAGAACACCTCAACAAAACAAGATTGTTGAGAGAAAGAATAGAACAATTCAGGAGGCTGCAAGGACTATGCTCAATGAAGAAAAATTGTCAGATGGATATTGGAGGGAAGATGTAAGTACAACAATATACATATTGAATAGAGGTCAACTTAGAGTTAATAGTGATAAGACCCCTTATGAACTATGGTTTGGAAGAGCTCCATTAGTAAAATACTTCAAGGTCTTTGGAAGTAAATACTATATCAAAAGACTAGATGAGAGTCTTGGAAAATTTGATGCTAGATCCGATGAAGGTATTTTTCTTGGATATGATTCAAACAAAAAGGCATACAGATGCTACAATCTCATATCACATAAGATTTTTGTGAGTGAATATGTCAAGGTGGATGACCTAAAAATGACAAGAATAAAAAATCAAGAGACCATACCTAAAAATGAAGATGAAGATGATGATGAGACATTCGACACTCAACTAGAAGAAGTAGAAGAGAATGAAAAAGAAAGGGAAGAAGATGATATGGATACTAGTGAAAGCGAAGAATATAGTCAATATGGAGAGATAAGAGAATAATTCACAAGAAGAGATACAAAGACACCATCAAGAATTACTCAAAAGAATCATCCTGAAGAACTGATTATTGGAGATATAAATGATGGAGTGCACACAAGAAGACAACTACTGTATCAAATAGAAATAGCATTGTTGTCACATGTTGAGTCTAGCTCAATCAAAGAGGCATGAAAATATGATAATTGGATCAAAGCTATGAATGAAGAATTGGACCAAATTAAAAAAAAATCAAACTTGGGAACTAGTTCCAAGAGCAAAAAACAAAAAATTCATTGGAACTAAATGGGTATATAAAAATAAAATAAATGAAGATGGGAAAGTAATCAGGAACAAAGACAGATTAGTATGTAAAGGGTATGCTCAGGTTGAAGGAGTAGAATATGAAGAAACATTTGCACCTGTGACTAGATTAGAGGCAATTAGGATGTTCTTAGATTTCTCCAGCTATAGAAAATTTAAAGTGTACCAAATGGATGTCAAGTCATCATTTCTCAATGGAAACTTAGAAGAGGAAGTCTATATTGAGAAACCAGAAGGGTTCCAATTAACCAACAAAGGCGACTATGTCTGTAAACTAAAGAAAGCACTCTATGGGATAAAACAAGCACCTATAGCATGGTATGCAAGGCTAGATTCTTTCTTACAAAAACAGGGCCTAAAAAGGAGATCAACAGACAACAATCTTTATTGTAAAATTGATGGTAATAACATGATCATTGTGGAAGTGTATGTTGATGATATTATATTTGGTAGTGATGATGAAAAAATGAGTAAGGACTTTGCTAGGATGGTGCAACAAGAATTTGAAATGTCTTTGCTTGGGGAACGAAATTTCTTCCTTGGATTACAAATAATACAGTCCAAAAGAGGAGTCTTTATTCATTCGTCTAAGTATATTAAAGATATGCTTAAAATATTTCAATTGGAAGATTGCAAACCTGTTAGTACACCGATGACAGTTGGATGCAAATTAAGCAAGGATGATGAGTCAAAAACTGTAGATCCAAAACACTACAGATCAATGATTGGCGGTTTTCTCTATGTAATAGCTTCGAGACCTGATGTCAAGCAAGCTGTTGGGATTGTGGCTAGATTCCAAGCAGAACCAAAGGAGAGCCATGTTCAAGTTGTAAAAAGAATCTTTAGATATTTGAAAGGAACCATAGGTCTTGGTTTGTGGTATCCTAGTAAGGACTCATTCACATTAAAAGCCTATTCAGATGCTGATTGGGAAGGAAGTATAGATGGCGGAAAAAGTATGAGTGGAGGAGCATTCTTTTTGGGAGAATCACTGGTTGCTTGGATAAGCAAGAAACAATCCTCAATTTCCCTGTCTAGCACTGAAGCCGAGTATATTGCAGTAGTAGAATGTTGCACACAAGTGGAGTGGATGAAACAAACTCTACAAGACATCAAAATAGTATTTGAAGAACCCACTAATATCCACTGTGATAATACATGCGTGATAAGTCTCTCTAAGAACCCTTTCCAACACTCAAAATCGAAACACATCCCCATAAAGTATCACTATCTAAGAGATCAGGTTGAAAACAAAAACATTAAATTGGAATATGTTCTAACACAAGAACATGTGGCAGACATTTTTACAAAACCCTTAAGCAGAGATGCATTTGAATACCTTAGGCGAAAATTGGGAGTAATCCTTCTTCCTACCTAGATCTATCAAGAAAATAATGCATCAGTTGGCACTTATTCAGGGGGAGATAGCAATCAACATCAGAAGGAGTGATTCAATTATGATAGGAAAAGTGTGATTGTAGGAGGTGTTACCAATGGTCAAAGAAATATTTATATAGACAGATCATCGAAGAAGAAACCCTTTGCCATTGATGCCAAAGGGGGAGAGTAACTTCAAAGGACAAAAGCATCACCGTATGGGGATGTGTTTCCCTCAATGAAAAAGGGGGATATTGTTGGACAAATTGTCTTTCAAGTGTTTTCATTGATGTCAACAATCATAGTAACCAGAGCAACGAGGTCAATCTCAGGAAGAAAAATAATCGACAAAAAGAACATCACCTTAAAGCTGAAGAAATTTGTGACTATTGTTGATCATGATAGGATCAACAGTCCAATGATAAAATCTCGGGAGGGTTAGAAAACGCCGAAATCAAATCTCATAAGAGATTGGCGCGTTTAAAATCAGTAGGTATGGCGTGAATGAAACCTAGATCAAATCGTGACCGTTGATGCGAAATCGCTCGATCAACGACAAGGATGAATTGCAGGGAGTGAGAAAGCAGAATTAAACCACTTGCTAGTTACAATCCCACAATATGTCTAGATCGTGAGATCACACAACTTCAACGATCTACGACTGCGGTTGATCCAACTAACGATCAGTTTAAGTCATATTAAATCATGACCGTCAAATGCACAATCTTAAAATCTACGACATGGATAGATTGCAGAGATTGAAAGAAAAATTAAATCACTCATAAATTGTAGTTCCGCAATCATCGTCGACCATTGATCCACTTCGATAATCTCAACAGTAATTGGATCATCTCAATGTGGAGGGATAGGATAAGCGGGGCTAAAAGGTTGAGATTTGGATTAGCTGAATACCCGTCAGCCGTCAGATTAAATCTAATACTCGTCAGCCATCAGATCATGTTATAGTGGAAGGACAGGATAAAGATACAAGATATGCATTGCAGAATAGATTGAACTGTTAATCTAAAGAACCTTATCTATGAACAAAATTCACTTCGGGTATAAAGAAGCGAGGAACTTACGCTCCGTCAGTTTGAGATTTGAAATACCCAGAGCCCGGATATACAAAGTGAATAAGGACCATTGGATTTAGAGGACACACAAGGACCGTTGGATCATAACTGTTAGTCAACAGACCACGTAAGAAAGGAAATGTGGCACAGTCAAAGAAGGAAAAGTGTCAAGATGAATCAACATTTCTGGTATGTGCAAATCACGAATCAGAGTGACACGTGGTAGATACTTGGCTTGTGACACATCAACAAGTGATGTAAGAAAATTATGTCACTCCAAGAGTTTTGCGTCGGGAGATATACCATCAGTACTTGCCCCAAGTCCCGAAATCCTGAATGCCGAAGTCCCGAAGTGGACACGAGACGTCCGATCTGGAAATCACTTCGCGTGCGTCCTCGACTGTCGATCTACTTAGTGGAAGTATAGTGTAAGTGGAAACATCAACCAACAACAAGCAATCTCCATCATTGATGACTCACACAATAGGTGATCACTCCAGAGAAAAATGGAGCAACATTTATTCAAAATCTCCGAAGTCCTGAATGCCAAAATTCTGAAAGGGACACATGTTAGTATATTGACAGCTTCAGGATATTTGACATGATGGAAGTCACGAAAACCAAAAAGGGAAAAGTGTCGAAATTACGACAACCATCCATCTCAACGGATGATTAAGTCATAACTGTCGGATTTAGTAGTGAAAGGATGAGTGTAAGGTCTAAATCAGACCATTGATCTATCTCCACGAAATAAACGTGAACCGTCCAATTGTTTCGACGATATCGTAATCGAGAGTTTTGAAATATTGGAAGTCATGAAGACCCAAAGGTCAAAATGCCAAAATTAGGTTAGCCGTTCATCCCATTAGAATATCAAATCATAACCATTGATATAATAAAACACTCAAACACTCATTTTTCTTAGCATCTGGTTACCTCCGATGGTAATATGATATAAGAGTTTTAAAAGGAAACTATTATACGTCACTATATTCAGTAAGCCCATGGTTCTGTAATGATCGGTCATATGAAATGGCTTGAAGGAAGCGACTCCATAGAAATTGGTCCATGTGAAAATAATAGAGATTCAAGATCGAGTATAAAGGATTAAATTGATCCATGACTGTGATCAATTTATGAAAAACCTTTACGGTAAAATAAATAAACAATAATTAAGACTAATTAATCGAAGAGGTGCAATGGTCAAAATGAAGGGGCACAATTATGTCACACTCACACTGTTTGAAGAGTATATAATAATGGAAGAGTGTTGAGAAGAAAATGTATCTACAGTTCATAACAGAATATCAAAAGCTGAATCAGATTCCAAGAAGAAAATATAATATCTATGTATTAAGGGTGGTTGGGTGGTGCAAGGGAAGGTTGGTGCTTGCAGAGGGAGTTGGTGTTTCCTTGTCGGTTGTAGCTGACTAAACAGGGGGTCGTAGCCTCCTACCAGTTGGTGATGGTAAACCATGGTTTGGGTGCTGATTAGTCGACGCTGATCAAAGAGGAAGTACATCTTCCTTCTATGTAGCATGTAAAACAATTTTGCAGTTAATTGAAAAGAGTTTGTGGTTTTCCCAATTGGGTTCCACGATAAAATACTGTGTTAAAATTCTGTCTAATAAATGAAAAATTGATATAATTGTTGTGTCACTCATTCACCCCCCCTCTCACTGACAGGATCTGATCCTTCATTTAGGTAGATCCCAACCCACCTAAAGGTTATACATGGAAAAAAGATACATTGTGGTATAAAGGGTGCATTGTTCTGGTAAAATATTTGACCCTAAAACAATGAGTCTTAGATGAGCTACATTCATCATCGATAGTAGGTTTCTTTGGATTTCATAAAACCTATGCAAGAACTAAGTATTCATTCTTCTGTAATGGCATGAAAAACTATATCTAGGATTTCGTAGCATCCTATGATTCTTTCCAAAGAAACAAGGGAGATATGGTGAATATACTAGAGGAATTGCAACCTCTACCAATCCCAACACATATCTATAAATACGTTTCAATGGATTTTATTGTGGGACTCCCAAAAGAAGGAAACAAGTCAATCATCATGGTGGTTGTTTACTATCTTTCAAAAGATGCTCATTTTTGTGCCCTAGCTCATCCTTTCACTCCTTCCTTATTTTCCTAGGCCTTTATGGATAAAATATTTAAGATACATGTTATTCCCACTTCCATTGTCTCAGATCAGGACTCCACATTTACCAACAAATTTTTGTAGGAGTTATTTAAACTTCAAGGTACACAACTGAATATGAGCAGTGCATATTATCCTCAAATTGATGGTTAAACATAAGTGGTCAACATGTGCTTAGAAAATTATTTGAGATTCTTTTCTTTTGAAAATATGCACCAATGGGCACAAAGGGTTCCCCTTTCCAAATGGCGATACAATACCACTTATCATGGAGCTACCAAAATGACACCATATAAAGTTGTTTATGGAAAAAAACCCTTATCAATGACATCTTATGTACCAGACACCTCCAAAGTTCATGTAGTAGATAGAATGCTTCACACCAGAGAAGACATTATTCATATCCTCAAGGAAAACTTGGTTATGGTGAAAAATCGAATGAAACAACAAGCTAATCAGAATAAATCCGAATGTTCTTTTATCGAAAGGGATCAAGTGTTTATTATCTTGTAGATTTGTAAATGGACACCACTCAAAGATAAAGTTCCCCAGAAGATAGATCCTAATTTATATGGTCCCTATCATATCATACAACACATTTCTTAGGTTTCCTACTAGCTGGCTCTCCCAACCCACTCCAAGATTCATCCTATCTTTGATGTGTGTTGTTTGAAGAAGGTTGTGGGATAAAATTTCAAAGTGAAAACCAACCTACTAGAACTTTATGAAGAAGGTTCCATTTGGCTCCAACCATAAGTAATATTATATACCATAGAGAATTAGTTGTTTCAGTGAACGATCGGGGAAGTATTGATCCCATGGAAAGATATGGAATTAGAAGATGTCACACGGGAATTGGCAATGATTCTACAGTTATTTCCTCACCTTCATCCTTGAGAAAAATGTTGATTTTGAAGGGGGAGGGAGTGTTAAGGTCCTACCCTTAGATACCTTATTAACGTATGAGGCCACCTTCCTTGAATAAGGCCCATTAAAAAGTTAGTTAATAGTTACTCATTGTAAAAAAGGGTCGTCTTTATTAATAATGCTCAAATAAGTTAGTCAATGTTATGATCCAAATGCTTTGGATATCATAATAAACCAGAAGTACACATCATGTACACCAATGTGAGCATGGAGTACAACTCCAATATAGATAAGAGAGATGAATTACACAATAACTACTTAAAGAATATGCGAACCTCCTACAAATACTGAAATACATTCATACATCCAAATCACATGTCCCCAATAATGACTACATGATCTCTATATATACCTTTTCACACATTTCACACGTGGCCCCTTTATTATTAGGCTGACCCTATTACATATACATTTACACATTACATGAACTTTTAACCCCATATATTCCCCCCCTTGGGATCATATCATATACATTTAACCCCATATATGCCCCCCTTGGGGTCATGCCATAGTGCCCTCCAAAATATTTGTCCTCAAATTTAAAGGATTTACATGTGATGAAACCAAGTAATATGATTTTCTTATTTTCCCACATTATTCTTTCCATTTATGATGATCCATCCATCCAAACTCAATTCTTTCTAGTTTTAATCCTTGATGGCTAGTTGTTGTACAATTTTCTTTCCCTTGATTCCATGTATTGTTGTTAAAGCTTATCCAATTTGTAGTAGTTGTTGGTCTCTAATAATATCTTGTTGAATAATGGTTTTGTGATGCTCTGTTCCAAGAATATTGATGAGTATTACAACTTCTTCCTTGATAATGTTGATATCAATATTTTTGTCTTACTTAAAATCTTTCATGGTAATGAGGTTGTTTATATGGTTTCACATTTGATGGGTTTCCTTCACTTGACACACCCATTTCATGTGTCTTCTTTTCAGATACAATGAAATTATCTATTCTCTTTTCTTGGTATTTTATTACTTTAGCCTTGGAGATAATACCAATATATTTAGCATGTACATCCTCTATATGGAGTTCAGATTCTTCAAGTATATTCTAGTGACCTTCTTGAATCTTGTCTTCTTTTTCCTTTTGAAGCTGTAATGTGACCCCATCTATTAAATTCTTACGTACTTCTTCAACTCTAGATTTCATTTCTTATTTTACCTCATCAATATTTAGGGATTCCTCAACCTTATTTCAAATTCTCTCTTCAAGTTTGGTGGTAATATCTTCATCCCTATTCTTTGATTCAAACTCTTGCGATTGTCTTTTCACCTTATTAACAACTTTAATAATTTCTTGATTATTCTTACATAAAATTTTGATTTCTTCATCTTTATTTTTCAATTCTTTGTTTTATTCATCCTTTCCCCACTTTCCTTTTCTACTCTTTTCTTGCTTTAAGTTCTTAACCTCCTTAATGAGTGATTCATTAAGGGACCGCATCTTGAAAAAATCATCATTTTTCTTTATAATATATTTTCTTAGATCTTTATTATCCTTTTGAAATTTGGAAACTTTGTTTAGTTTCAATTAACTCAACTTGAATTTTATGCATCTCCTCCATTTTTGTATTCTTGATCAATTTATTTGAGAAGAGTTTTTCAAATGCTTCCCATGTGATTTTCCATCTAGTATCATTATCAATACTCACCCACCACTTCCAAGCTTCACCAAAGAAATAATTTCTTGAACTTGAAAGAGGCATATAATATTCCTTTACGAACCTCAACCATTCCATAGGGTTTCTTTCATCTTTATCTTCATCTCCTATAAATTTAGGTATTGTCATTGATTCTTAATTGTGGTCTAACTGAAACCCTCAAATTACAAACTTAATCAATAATAATATACAATAGTTATGATAATTTTTACACTATATTATCCTATGTTTTCTCTTTCCAATGGATTTCGAATCACCTCAATTGGACATCCCAATCAAAATTTATGATAGTTTTAAGTTAACATACCTTTTAAAACCCTCATCTTGAGATTGTTTTTCTTTTCGACCTTTGTCTTGATGTATCTCTGCAATTTAGACCCTTCCAAGTATGAAATTTCTACTTGTAGTACTCTGATATGGATTCTCTTTAATTCCATATGTTTGACCAAAACTTTATGTTCCAAGTGAAATCTATGGTAACTTTACCAAGACTTATTGATTTTTGG
>SNQJ01S0192405.1:0-12410 GCA_010110895.2 Picea sitchensis
GTGCTTTCCTATGTCCAAGGCATATTAGATAACATCGCTAGAATCCTTAAAAATAAGCATATCAAAACTAGTTTTCAACCCCCTAGAGTTGTTAGAAGCCTCCTTAGATTGGTTAAGGACCCCATGGAGCCTAATATACAAAAATGGATTTATTGTATCCACTACTCATGTGGTATAAAATACATTATTAAGACTGGGTGGTCTTTCCAAAATAGAATTAAAGAACATAAATCATTGATTACTCATCATCGTGAAAAATCCTCAACTTTGGATGAGCACTCTATGAGAACAAAGAATCACTTATCCAAAATACGTGTTAGGGAGGCCATCGAAATCATGAAGGGAAACAAATGTCTTAATAGGGATTTTTTTAGTGCTCAACACACCCTAAAAGTTCCGTGACCACTTCCTTTTGGGTACCACCTTGTCTTCTACCTTCGATTGTTTTCACCATGGTTTGAGCCTGATAACCTTCTTATCTGATATGTTTCTTATACGAGTTTCTATTGAGANTTTAGTGCTCAACACACCCTAAAAGTTCCGTGACCACTTCCTTTTGGGTACCACCTTGTCTTCTACCTTCGATTGTTTTCACCATGGTTTGAGCCTGATAACCTTCTTATCTGATATGTTTCTTATACGAGTTTCTATTGAGAATATTAAGAACCATCTTGAGAAACACCACGACTAATCAAGGAACCAACGACCTAGATTTATCCTGGCTTACTTGAGAAGTTTGACATCGGTGAAATTTTAAGGTAGCGAAAATTGTATGGGAAGTCAAAGCAGCCGAGTGCCGACATTCTTCGGCGTCGACCAATAAGAGTATCTCTTTTACGAATATAGACTCTGAAAATATTTTGCTGAAGGCTTTCGGCTTCGGTAGAAAAGTGCGATTGTAAGCACCGCACATAGATAAAAGAAACACTGTCAACCGTTGAACTCCCGAAACAAGTTCAGTATCGGCGAGAGGGAACAAATTAATTGCTCCAACAACTCTCAGTATCGGCAGTTGTGACCTCTAGTGTTTTCTCAAAAAACTCTCGGTACAAGTGAAATTCCAAGCATGACTTTTATCCACTAGCCGAATATCTTTCCATGATTAATTTTTTTTTAATAACCAAAATTGATAATCCCGCGAAAGTAGTAATTGATATCAAAGTTTTACAAAGAAAAACATTAACAAACTCACGACGTAATAACAATGATTCCAAAATATCTAATATTTTATCCAAAATATCTAATATTTTACGCAAAATATTTAAAGAAGAATACATGTTTGATTCACAACATGATACTTTTAAACTTTTTCTTTATATATAATCAAAAACCTCCACCAGGCTTGGTTTACATACGAATAGACAACCACGACGACTCGACTAACCTTCCCAGTCGACGTGAGATTACAAAATTTTACAAAGAAGAAAGACAAAGATGTGTTAAGCCACACTTCCAGGAACACAAGGCGAGAACTCGCTAACTACGTATCTCCTATGCTTTGGTCCTTTCTCAGGTTGTCTTTCACACTTTTTGGTGTCGTATGATCCATTGTCGCCGCCATCTGTTGTGCCTCGTGTAACTCCATGATCATGTCTTGTGATTCCCAAAGTTGTCTTTGCAACCAAATAGTGCTCTCCGCGCGACCTTATGGCGGCGGTATACTCTGCATTTTTTCCGCCAAATAACGCCTCAGTTCCCTATTCTCTTGGTAAATCTTGGCTATTGCAAATTGAGCCTTCTCTAGTTGTTGAGAAGAATTTTTTACGGAAGCACCTGGCTCTTCGGCCCTCCCGTTTCTTCTTCTACATCCTTTTCCAGCGGTCTTGACCAACTCCAAATGATCGGTAGGCATTACAGACTCCTTGAGGGTTGGACATGCACTCAATTCGGCCTTGGGGCAGTCCCCCTCTCCTTATCGATTTTTCTTCTTAGGCCTTCCTCTTCTTTGTTGTTTCGGTCCTAGAGAAGGAGCAGTCTCAATCTTATTTCTCCCAGACATATCTGCGACCACCCCAAGACCGTGTTTGGATGCTGATGCTCCCTCTGGGAAGATAGTTGTACCTCTCGAAGCCCATATGAAGGAGTCCCAGGTGTGTTGGGGATGACACCTCACACTCCGACTACCTCTTGGACCTCGTCCTGTGTTTGAAGGAGATCCCATAATCACAAAGCGTAAGAGACTCAAGGTGTCCGTAGATGGCAAAGGATTACTCAACTGAATGTTGCCAAGATGAACTTACCAAACCAGATCCCCAGGGAATATGAGCTTGGCATATAAGAAGGATTGCTCGCAAATCTCTTGGATTTATAGGGAAATCAAAGAGTGACACTAGGCTCACCAACATAATGCCTGTGCCTCGTGACATGATGTTTGAAAATTTTTGGCATGTCGTAGCTAATCGACGGATGCGATCTAGAACATGAAAGCGTCATCGGTCGGGGTTGCAGGAAAGCATGAAGTACGATATTTTCGATCCTTTTGAAGTTTCAAACCTTTGTTATTTATAAATGACGCTTGGCATGCTTGGTGGTACGAGTTTCGAAGGAATTTAATGACTTTCTCTGGATGATATCCGACCTCTCTGGAGCACACATGCACATAATTCATCCTTGATGCCCTTTTTCCCAAAGGTCAAGTAATTACTGTGATAATTATACATTCATGTCTATCATACTTGATTAACCACACTATAGCATACTAAGGGGTTCATTTGTACCAAATACGAGTGACAGCTTCACAGGTCACTCGAAGGAAGTGTTTGGGATCACGTAAGTATTAAAAACAACTGAGACTAGAAAGTTGCATAGGTACGTGTTGATATTTTGTTTATTTATGTCAGATAATGGGTTTCTTGATCACCAAACTACTTATGTTTAATTGCAGGAAGAACCCTCCCGATCACTGACTAGAGTTTGTCCTGTAATCCCGCCGAAGAACTGAAAGAATCACCGAAGTGACGAAGTATGTTGAGCTCCTGATTTCGTCATCCCGATATTAATCTACCTAAGAAGAATGATCAAGATTTTCATCGAACAAGATGCGTCATGGGACAAAGAATGTGCAAAGGTCACCGATGAAAATCCCGAGAAATTAAAACAGTTCGTAGGACATCCAATCAAATCCAGAGCCATACTTCATAAGTTGAACTTCAGCCTCACAAAATATCGGGCGCTCACAGCAGACATCAGGGGAATCTATGCAGCTCCAATGGAACAACACAGGTTTCCATGGGCTAACACTTGTGAAGAACTCTTTATCAGGTGGTCTGATTATGAAAGAGTCCACCCTTTTCAAGAAACAACTCGGGTGGACTTTTGAAAGATTGTTATATGATGACGCCACGTGGAAATTCGTGATTAGCTCAAATTGTATTTTACCATTAATTACTGTTAAGACTTTATATTATAAATAGGAACATCGACTGATGGTCAAAGGGTCGATGGTTGTTGTAAGAACTCTTTTCTTTTGGTTGTTGATAATTATTTTGAGACTGCTATGAATTAAGAAGTCCTTCTAGACCAGAGACGACATATTTTCATCAGATGTATGTGATTGGAGTTGGAGAAGAATTACCTCCTTTCCTGTTCCATGAATGTTGCAGTAAATTAGTAAGAGCAATTAATTCCGTTGTGAAGTTATCTAGTGCAATGTTTTGATGTTCCTTTCTTTAAATTATGAAAGCAAATCATTGTGCTTCTATGTGATGAATGTCTTGGTAGATGAATTGCTTTTCTTACTATGACCATGATTACAGTTTTGTTTCTTTCTCTATGTTAAGTAGTTTACCTCGACTATGTGATGAATGTCTTGGTAGATGAATTATTTTTCTTACCTTGATCTTGATCATATATGTGTCTTCTTTTTGTTAAGTAGTTTTCTTAGACAGTAGTTGGATGCTCTTTCGGTTAAAGTATTATTACTAATCCCTTTGGCATAGGATCGTTGTCTGCATGTTCGAGTAGCAGGTTATCCCAAACTTGACCCCTTCCCAATAGTCAAAACTCTTGTCCTATCTTCGTCAAATTGGTTTGTACTGGCTTGCATCTCTTGTACCTGCCCCACCTAAGAGAAAATACAGAAAAAATTGTCTTAACCGAAGGAAGAGCATTCACCAGAAAACACAGAAGCTCATCGATATTTTGGCCAGATTGTAAGATCTGGAGAACCATTCCACTCAAAATGCTACAGAGTCTAATTGGGCCTCGATGGAGGGTTTGGTTCCTGCTGTTGAATCACGAGATTTAAGTCGCATCAATAGAATTGGTGCTAGAAGGAGGGCCTGAGAATGAATGGATGAATATGTAAGTTATATGATATTTCGAACAGCCTATAGATTCGTAAATGCCCACATGCATGTCTAGTCATCCAACAGACAACTCACCTTTACCGAGTACTCCCAAAGCGGATAACTCACCCCACTCCGAGGAAGGATATACTCACCCTGAAATACCTTATGCCCTCCCTCACGAGGAAGTGAATCGGTTTAGAAGGATTACTAGAGCCTATGCCCAACAAATAGGTGCATTTCCCTTCACCCCCATCCTCCCTCGAAGAAAACAACAAAGAAGACTAGTAGTCTGCACTGCCGATGAAGTTTTCGTACACTCCGTCGAAGACTTAATAGACTTTGTGATCATCGAAATCCAAGAACCTATTGACATCATACCGTAGATGCCAGCCGGCGACATCTCCAAACCTAACGATCTTTCAGAAGAGGAAGAGCCTAACTCCGACTCCAAATATATGGAAGAGAAAAACGGTCAAGAGGAGGAGAGGCAAGTTCCACTTCAAGACAACCAACCTTGGTTGGCTGGGGACACTGTGGTGGTCCCTAGATGAGTACACAATCTCCCTTGGCACCTGAAAAAGTTTCTCCCCAAGTATGATCCTAAAACCTCAGGATTACCCGAAGATCATATAAAGAAGTTCATACTCGCAATCAGGCTTATGAACGTTCAACATGAAGACATGGTATGAAGACTTTTCCCCTACATGTTTAAGAACTCGGCTTCCACTTGGTATTTGAACTTGCCAGTAGGATCCATAACTAGTTGGACTAAGTTCCAAAAGGATTTCCTAGAAAAATGTTTCGATGAAACTACCACGAGATCCCTTATGGACGAATTATTCACAGCCACCATGACCCCAAAGGAAAGGGTCAAAGATTCATGACTATCCTAAACAAATTTCATCCTGCGGTGAAACCTTCTCAAGAGTTGCAAATCAAGGTCTATGCCAATGCGCTTCCGGCCTTTATTTCCATGTTCGTTTAAAGAGTTGCTAAGCAAGACCTCATGGAGAATTTCAAAGAGGCCAAGACAATAGAGTTCCAGATGAAATGGTGTAAATAAGGCCAGGCATCTCTAGTGAGAATATAAATCTAGCCCCCTCCTAGGAGAAGACTCCTCTTGACTAGACCGTTGGGGAAGCCGGTTGAAGCGACTCCTAATAAGGGTAATGGAGATATAGAATTCCTACAGTGCATGGTCAAGAAACTATCAAATGAGATTATAGATATGAAAAGAAGTTCGGGTGAGGGAAACCAAGGCCAAATACCCTACAAGCCTTTCTTTAAAAGAAACCAGCCTTTCAAAGCAAATTGAACCTCCCTCAGCCAACCTAAACATTGACTTAGGGATTGTCGCATCTGATTCTTTCTGTACATACCACCACAAGAACCACTCAGAAAGGGAATGTCCTCACTGGGTCCATGCCATGAATTTAATGTCCAGTCATTTTCTGGGTGAAGTCTCTCTGACTGAACCATCTAGCAGTTCACCCTTTAACATTGTCGATCAGGAAGAGGTTGACCCACCACAAGACATGGCCATGTTGATATGGGATCCCTACGTGATCACATCCTCGGATGATATATTTAAACCTCAGGCACCACCCGTAGAGATATCGGTGGTACAGACACATAGTAAGGCTCAACCTAGCCCAAATGATACCTATGCTACCTATGCCTCACAAAGTAAATTAACTCCTGATCGTCTGAGAATGCCTTTCTCTCCCGGTAAAAATCCTATAGGTATCCATACTCATGATTCTCCTAAATTAGATTACAATGTAGTAGAAGATTTGAAGAAGCTGAAAGTTAATGTATCGGTTATGGACATATGTAGAATCCCTCAACAGAAAGACCTTTTGTTGCAAGCTCTAAGTTCGGTAGAAAAAACGACCACCGACGATGGTCAGGAGAAGAATATGCCCCCTACGGATTTGGCAAGAAAACCAACAATAAAAACCTACTCAGAAGGCAAGAAGGAGAGGCCTTTTGTACCACCTTTCCTTTTAACGTTCGAAGTCTTCAATAGGAATCTCCACAACTGTCTGGTAGACTCTGAGGCATCTTCCAATGTCATGCCCTTGGCCGTTTGTAACAAATTAGGTGTTTTCCCTCTAAAAAGTGATAAGCATGTCATACAACTGGACAAGACTCGGGTCAAATTCATGGGGGAACTCAAAGATGTGATGATCAGGGTAGCCACTCATCCTAATTTTGTGCAAGTGATTGGCATCATTGTGGTGGATATCCCTGAGGCATATCGGCTATGATTGAGCCAAGATTGGTCCAAAAAACTAAATGGATACTTCATCACAGATTGGGCACACCTTTGGCTACCGCTGAAGGGATACAAGAACATGATCAAAATCGATAGGGAAAGATATCTGAAAGATACGGTCACTGACCTGGAAACCCCAAATGAACCAGTCTCTGCCGATTTTCCCATACTAGGTAATTATTCTTGTGATTCTCACTTTGGAATTTTTTCTCCTCTCTTGTTCGAGGTTTTTCTTACCCAAAGCTCCTAGATGATCTTTCAAGAATAACTCTCGATGCCAATGGAATATTCTCTCTTTTGTCAAGACCTATTGTTAGATCTTCTAGAAGAAAAGATCAAAGAGAGGAACACTGATTGAAATGGAAATCATCGCTCGTAAATTTGGACCCTTTATTTTGATGGATCCAAGTCACAAGAGGGTTCGGGAGCAGGGTGCATCCTCATCGATCAAAAGGGTAAATGCCATTTCTTGTCTTGTAGACTAGACTTCGAGTGCACCAACAACACTACTGAGTATGAAGCCCTGGTACAAGGGTTAAAGAAAGCCATAGATCTTAATGTCAAGGAATTAAAGGTGTTCGGAGACTCGAAAATCATTATTAGACAAGTGATAAACACTATACACTGCAACTCCCATCATATTAAGAACTACCAATAGGAGGTACAGAGGTTGATAGAATGCTTTGAAGCTTTCAATATCACTATGATCCCCAAAGTGAAGAACATCCTTGCTGACTCCTTAGCCACTGCTGCTTCAAGACTCTCACCTTTAGAAGATTACAAAGCCTCTYGGTTCACTGTAGAACTTCTCTAMAAKCCATCAGTACCTAATAATATATTTAATTGGAAAGTCTTTGTGGGGGGTGAACAGATCATAAGCTTCTTGAATAATCAAGACAACTTCAAAGACCTCACTATTGACGATGAAGAGTTCCAAGAGAAACCAACGGAAACCAGTCCTCGTGAGGGTCAACACGTGGATAAACCAAAGGCTCACACAATTCCAAAAGGGATATCAAATCTAGAGAATTTTTTTGATCTAAAGGAACGATTCAAAGGACCTAAAAACGCAAAGATTGGCAGCTCCTGTCCCCTCCATGAAACTGTAAATATTGGAACCTGAGACAACCCAAAGTATGTAAATATCGACAAAATGATATCTAAAGAGGAGAGGAAATCCTACCTCAAATTATTCAAACAATACCAGGATGTGTTCACCTGGTCCTATAAATATTTGAAAACATATGATACCTGCATAATTCAACACACCATCCCGTTGAAACCCGAAGTCAAACCTTTTCAACAAAAGCTCCAAAAGCACCACCCATCCTTGGAACCCCTAATGTATCAAGAGTTAAGGAATATTTTAGATGAAAATATACTTTTCCAAGTTAGACATTCCACCTGGGTAGCGAACCTTGTTCCAATAAGAAAAAAGTTTAGAGAAATCTGATTATGCGTAAACTTTTAGAATCTCAACAGAGCTTCAAAAAAGGAAAATTATCCTGTCTCGTGGATGGAAAAACTCCTACAGACTGTGTCGGGATCAAAAGTTTTCTCCCCTCTAGACAGTTTCTCAGGATACAACCAAGTGTTGGTTTCAGAGGAAGACCAATTAAAAACTACCTTCCAGACCAAATGGGGAACCTTCACTTATAAACACATGACTTTCGGCTTGATTAATGCAAGAGCAACCTTTCAAAGGGCAATTGACGTGGAATTTTAGGGATTTATAGGTAAGTGTGTGGTAGTTTATTTAGATAACATAACAGTGTATTTGAAGAATAGAGAGGAACACATCCAACACTTAACTCAGATTTTTGAAAGATGCCGAAAATACGGTATATCACTCAATCCTAAGAAAACTATCTTCAATGTTGAAGAAGGTAAGTTGTTAGGTCATATTATATCTCAAGTGGGAATTTTCATAGACCTAGAAAGGATTAAAGCCATAGCTCAACTCTCGCTACCCCATAACAAGAAGGTTATGCAGTCTTTTTTGGGGAAAATTAATTTTGTAAGGAAATTCACCCCCGACTTCACCGAAATCATCAAACCCTTACAAACAATGATTCCCAAATATTCCGAGTTTAAGTGGGGTTATGAATGAAAAGACGCTTTCAACAATATCAAAGTTTCCATATCCCGGGCCCCGGTATTGCGAAGTCCCAATTTCAATAGAGACTTTAACCTTTATACTTTTGCCTCTCACCAATCGCTAGTTGCGGTTTTGACTCAAAAGGACAACAACAATGAATCCCCAGTGTCATTCATGAGCACCAACCTTCAAGGAGCGGAGCTCAATTACCGCACCATAGACAAGCAAGCCTACACGGTCTATAAAGCAGTAAAGCATTTTAAGTCATACATCCTCAAGAATCACACTAAGGTGATTGTGCCACACTCCGTAGTCCGATCCTTGTTGACCCAACAAGAAATGGGAGAAAGAAAAGGGAACTGGATGGAGGTAGTCCAGGAATTTGATCTAGATATAAAACCTGCCAAATTAGTAAAAGGACAAGGTTTGTGCAAGCTCGCAGCCGAAGCTCAAGATCAAGCAAACCAAGATCCAGGGTGGGATAATGAAATAGAACTGTAGTGTGGTGAAGTAGCATACATTTCACCGGGACTGGACTCCTGGTACAAGGATTTGGCTCATCTATTCCATCACGAGACTTGTCCAGAAAACCTCAACCCTAGAGAAAGGAGAGCCCTTCGATTAAAATCCGCACAATATCGCCTCATAAATTCGGTACTCTTCTGGATCAACTATGACGGGGTATTACTGAGATGTCTCGAACGTGAAGACACCGATAAAATGTTGAAATAAATTCACGATGGCCCCACTGGGGGACATTTTGCATGGAATGCCACCACTCATAAGGTTCTAAGAGCCAGCTATTATTGGCTCACTTTGTTCAAAGACGCTCATGCTTACACCAGGAATTGTAAGACTTGTCAAATAAGTGTCGGCAAGGAGAGAAGGGAAACAATCCCACTTCAGTCTGTAACCGTCTCTAGACCATTTGAGCAGTGGGGGCTGGATATCATAGGAGAAATTATGCCCAACTCTTCAAAATTGCACAAGTATATTCTCACTGCCCCAACTGTTTCACAAGGTGGGAAGAGGCCATCCCTCTAACCCATGTAAATGAGAAAATAGTCATCCAATTTATAGAACAATAGCTAATTACAAGGTTTGGCATTCCTTCCATTCTAGTCTTTGATAATGCATCCTACTTCTCCTCTACCCTATTGACAAAGTTCACTCTGGACAAAGGAATCATAATCAAGTACTCTGCAAATTATTACCCTTAGGGAAACGGTGTGGCGGAGTCAACCAATAAGAATCTAGTGAGGATACTAAAGAAGAGAGTTGAGGATAACCATAGAAATTGGCATAACCAACTCCATAATGTCCTATGGGCTGATAGGGTCACATCCAAAGATGTTATAGGGAATTACCCGTACTTCCTGGTCTACGGACAAGAAGTCATTCTTTTGAATGGTCTTTCTCTTCCATCTCTCCAATTGTGCCAAGATTCTAACGATGATAAATCCTCGACCATCCAACAAAGAATCAACACTCTTCTCATGCTAGAGGAAGAGAGCGAAAGGGCTAATTCTAAATTTTTATCCCATCAACAGATAGTGAAAATATGGTTCGATAAGCATAAAGATAAAGAAAAGAATTTTGAAGTAGGAGACTTAGTTCTAAAGTGGGATAAGGAAAGTGAACCCAAATGGAATCATTCCAAGTTTCAGATCCTATGGCTTGGGCCTTTTCAGGTGGCTAAGAAGATCGAGGTAGGTACTTATCGTTTTCAAAATCTAAGAGGGGAACTTGATGCCCTCTTGGTAAACGGCCAAGCCCTAAAGAAGTACTTCAAATAATAACAACACAATAAAAGTTATAAATATATATATATAATACATATATATTTCCATTTTGCACGAATAAAAGAAGGACTAGAGATATCTCTTTTATGGGATAGAGATTCTGCATTCGCCCAATGAATCGCCATTTGTTGAGTGTTCAACAAACCCTAAAAGTTTTGTGACCACTTCCTTTTGGGTACAACCTTGTCTTCTACCTTCTATTCTTTTCACTATGGTTTGAGCCTAATAACCTTCTTATATGACATGTTTCATATCCGAGTTTCTCTTAAGCATATTAAGAACCATATTGAGAAACACCATGACTGATCAAGGAACCAACGACCTAGATTTCTCCCGGCTTACGTGAGAAGCTCAACATCGGTGAAAGTTTAAGGTAGCGAAAATTGTATGGGAAGTCAAAGAAATCGAGTACTGAAATTCTTGGGCATCGATCGATAAGAGTATCTCTTTTACGAATATAGCCTCCGCAAATATTTCTCTGAAGGACGATTCTTTTGGCTTCCGCAGAAAAGTGCGATTGTAAGCGCTGAACATAGATAAAAGAAACATTGTCGAAAACCAAACTCCCGAAACAAGTTTGGCATCGATGAGAGGGAACTAATTAATCGCTCCAACAACTCTCGGTATCAACAACTGTGACCTCTAGTATTTTCTCAAAAAACTCTCGGTACAAGTGAAATTCCAAGCATGACTTGTATCCACTAGTCGAATATCTTTCTGTGATTAAATTTTTTTTAATAACCAAAATCGATAATCCCAGAGAAGTAGTAATTGATATCAAAGTTTTACAAGAAAAACATTAACAAACTCACAACGTAATAACAATGATTCCAAAAGATCTAATATTTTACGCAAAAAAATTAAAGAAGAATACACGTTTGATTCAGATCATGATACTTTTAAACTTTTTCTTTATATACAATCAAAAACCTCCTCTAGTCTTGGTTTACATACGAATAGACAACCTCGACGACTCATCTAACCTATTCGGTTACTGTGAGATTACAAAATTTTACAAAGAAGAAATACAAAGAGGTGTTAAGCCACACTTCTAGGAACACAGGGCAAGAACCCGCTAACCACGTATCTCCTATGCTTTGGTCCTCTCTCAGGTTTTCTTTCATGCTTTGTGGTGTCTTATGCTCTGTTTTCATTGCCATCTTTTGTGCCGCACGTAACTCCACAATCATGTCTTTTTCTTCCTGAAGTTGTCTCTGCAGCCAAACATTGCTCCCCATGCAACCTTGCGAAGGCGGTATCCTCTGGGTTTTTTCCACCAACTGACGTCGTAGTTCCCTATTCTCTTGGTAAAGATTGGCTATTGCAAATTGATCCTTCTCTAGTTGTTGAGCGAAATTTTTGACAGAAGCACACGGCTCTTCGGCCCTCCCCTTTCTTATTCTTCCTCCTTTTCCAGTGGTCTCGACCAACTCCAAATGATTGGTAGGCATTAAAAGCTCCTCGAGGGTTGGACGTGCACTTAGTTCTGCCTTGGGGTGGTCCCCCTCTCCTTCCTAAGTTTTCTTCTTAGGCCTTCCTCTTCTCTGTGGTTTCGGTCCCGGAGAAGGCGCAGTATCCAGCTTATTTCTCCTAGATGTATCTATGACCACCCCAAGCCCATGTTTGGACGCTAACACTGCCTCCGAGCAGATAGTTGTACCTCTCGAAGCCCACAAGAAGGAGTCCCAAGTGCGTTGGGGATGAGACCTCGCACTTCGGATACCTCATGGACCTCATCCCGTGTTTGAAGGAGATCCCATAATCACAAAGTGTAAGAGACTCAAGATGTCTGCAGATGGCAAAGGATTACTCAACTGGACATTGCTAAGACGAACTTACTAAACCAGATCCCTATTGAATATGAGCTTGGCATATAAGAAGGATTGCTTGCAAAGCTCCTGGATTTATAGGGAAATCAAAGAGAAACACTAGGCTCACCAACA
>SNQJ01S0192406.1:7028-17872 GCA_010110895.2 Picea sitchensis
ATATTATTCCCAGACTATGTCTCTGCATGTGCTTTGAAGTCTTTAACATGCTCAAAAACTTCATACTTTTGCCTGAGAAAATATACCCAAATGTTCCATGAGTAATCATCAATAAATGTGAGCACACATCTCACCTTGCTAATAGACAAATGAGGAAAAGGACCCATGATATAATTGTGGAAATTATCCAAGGGAGAGGAGGATCTCAAATCCTTACCTTTCTTAAACTTCTCTTGAGGATGTTTTCCAATAATGCATCCTTGACAAACTCCTTCATAAATGTGTATGCTGGGCAAGCATTTGGCCATTCCATGTTTGCTAAGTTGTTGCATGTACCTGAAATTTAGAAGAAAAAATATCTCATGCCAGAGTCTAATATCATCATCAACATGAGTCAATTGCAATGCATAATCATATTTAACAATAAAGTTAAACAACTGAGATTGGTGATTTACTTCACCAACAACAATCTTGGAGGTTTCATGCATGTCATATATGGTCACGAAATTCAATGTGAATTCCACCCTTTTTCCTGTGCATGAATGTGCTATCTGATAGATAAAAAGTAGATTCACAAAGAGTTTCAAAACATGCAATATGTTCTCAAAATTCCATGTTGGACCTCTACTCTCCCTTGTCCATTTACCTTCACTAGAGTATCATCACCCATGAGGATGGGAGGAACCATGCATGTAGTTAAAGAAGATAAGACATCGTGTATGGATGCCATGTGATGTGATGCTCCTAAATCCAAGATCCATGCATCCAAAGAATACTGAATAACAATCAAAGCATGAGAATTAACTCATTTTTCTGGTTCTTGGTCTCCCAACTTCTTCTAGGAATTCTTGAGAATGTAGTCCCCAATATTGTTCTGCTGAAGTGTTTACGCCATGCAGTCTATTTTCTTCTTCATGCATGATGATTTAGGATGCTAGCCATGATTGTAATAACCAAATTTTGTCTTCCCTTTCTTTCCCTTTCCATCTTTGGAGCTTGAGGATTCATCGAGGGGTTTGGAACTTCCTTCCTTCCTTTGCTCGGAATGCACCTTTCCATTTCCTTTTTTTTTGGAATTCAGATTGGATGTGCTACTACTCTCATGCACACAAAGTGAATGCACCTTGGGGCTCTTGATTACTCCCATTTGGATGGGATTATATTTCTCATGAGTTAGGGACTCAATGAACTGATCCAATGATGGCATTTTCCAGGTTTCTCCTGATGTGAACCTCACTGTATGGAATGTCGAGACAAAGGCTGCATACTTTGGGCCACGTTTTGAAAAAATGGCAAGGATCATCTATTTTTCTTGCATAGATTTGTCAACACCACATCCATTTAAATTAATAAGAAGGGATTTGAACTTCATGAAGAAGTCCTGAATATAATGAAAGCTTCTCGGACCCAATGAATTAAACTCTACCTCGATCATGTGGCCTCTCATCTTGTCTTGTTTTCCAAAGAGACCTTCCAGTTTGGTCCAAATTTTGTTTGGAGTAGTTCAAGCATGAATATGGAACAATAGATCAGAGGACAATGACATGAAAATAAGACTGTAGGCCTCATCCATGCGGTTGAGATATCTGGATTTCTTGATTGATGATGTTGGTTCAACCTCTGTAGCCATTGTTATTCAATACAAGCATCTACCTTTGAGCTGCTGTAGAATATTTAGCTTCTACTCAAAATAATTGTGTGGCGTGAGAAGAATTTCCAGCATAAATTCCATTCTTTCTGACTGCATCTATCTTTTGAACCTGAAAATATGTGCCTATGCACCTTTCTCCTAGAAAATTGTGGGCTCTAATACCATGAGAAGTTTCGATGGACCCTTCATAGAGAACCTAACTAGTAGAAATTCACACAAAGCTTGCAAAAGAGACACATAGAGAGAGAAGCAACAATGCCAGAAAAAATGATTGAATTGTATTAAATGAATGGTAGAATGAGAAATAAATATATGAAATACTCTACATGGCTAAGTAAATATTCCATAGTAGTGATCTGGAGAGATCTGGACACTCATTGACAAAACATGGAGTAATTTGCCACCTAGTCTAAGTTAATTGTTCCATGCAATCATCAGTTAACTGAGTCACATGTGTGGAGGTGAGAGAAATACATGCATGCACATGATATGCACCCTCTTGGTCACATGCATGTGATATGCGCCGTCCCGGTGAGAAAACTGAGGTGAACATGCAACTGTTGGTGATAAAACCGAGGTTGCTATGCATGAGATTCCTCCACTAGTCTAACTAAAGTGTAACTGAGTCAAAAATGAAGAGGGAAGGTTCCCTATTTTGTATGGAATAGTCTCAAGAGGGATATTTCTCATCTATGGATAACTCCCTCAACATTAGACTATCAAACTTAGGAAAAATTATTACTAGGTGAGTGTGTAATATCTTCAACACGCTGGAGACATATACTCTTGATTCAACTAGGTTTTGGATTAATGGATTGCTTTGGAGATACCATGTTTTATACCATCATTTGCATCTCGAGTGAGTTAAAATTTGCATTATCATTCTTATCTCCTTTTGGGTTGAGGTATATGGATGTTTTTCACAACATTCTAATTTGTTTCTAAATAATATGGGCATATTCAAGATAAAATTGTGCTCAACTATTGGGACCAGATTTTAGGTTGGGAAAATGGATTACTTTCACAACCTTCCAATTTTATTCTTATATTGATCAGAACATTCTTCAAGTGAATTTAGAATCTCAAACTTCCTTATTTCAGCATTGTGTTGCCTTGGTTTTTTAAGAAGTGAACTTTAGCATGTTTGAGTGGCACACATATCTACAAAAATTTAACAAATAGGATGATTCATTGGAAAAGGACGATGTTCTATTGACTCTAGGCCGCTTACAATTGACGACTTGATAGAGGGAGGTGAGTGCCCTCGGTCGAAGTTTCAAAAAGGGATTGCATTAAAAATCATTCATGTCAATTTGGAAATAGATTTTGGTAAATATCTGTAGTTTTCCAAGGTGTTTCTCATTCCCGTGTGATAATTTATGCAATTTGATTGCGATTTTCCCTTTATACATCCTATGAATGTGTGAAAACTTGAGGTCAAGTTTTGTTCCAAGGGGGAAAATATGTAATTCCCCTCGTTTCCTAACTCTATTTTGAGAAGGATTAGGGGTTTATCCCGAGGGTTGACTAAATAATTGGTGATCATGTTCCTGTCTTTTATCTATATATGTGTACTTGATTAACATGATGGGAACTATTATTCTAAATTTTTGAGTAGATTAATGTATACATTATGATAAATATATGTATGATCACGAATGAATTCTTCCGTTGTGAACATGTGTGGTTGTGGTAGGTGGAAAATGTTGGAAATATTGTTTTCATTGATGTCAAAGACAAGGGGAGACTACAAACGTCCAAGATAAATATTGCAAGATGGATATTGTTGGAAATATTGTTTTTGTATTTTTGATGCCCAGTTTGGATACCCTACCTTTGAAGTCATTTTTACTCTTAATGCCTAGCTCAAATGGGAGCATAGGTTATATAGTTGAAAAATTTATTCCGATACCTTTCCAAAAATATATGGCACTCCCTCTAACTCCTTAGGAATAAGGATATATGAAATATTCTGTTAGGTTGGCCCAACCATAAAGTATAGGTCGGCCCAGCCAATTTTTACAAGTCGGCCCCATAAATGAATGCATAAAAACTTTAAATATAGGATATATGTGCACATTTCAAGAGTATCCAAGAAATAAGAGAAATTGCAAGTGCACATAAGATATACGAGGTGCAAAAAAGGAGTCAGGGAGTATTCTTTGGGTCTAAAGGTGCATAAGAGGAGTTTTCCTGGAGTTTTAAGGGTGTGCTATGAAGGAATAACATCTATGATGATGGAAAGTACATTTTTATGAGGTTGTGATGCTGTAGTATGGAATTATATTATGGGAATGATGCTATGAGGTTCACTAGAGAGTGAAGGCTAAATCTGACTAGGGTTTTAAGCTATGTCTAGGGTTTGAATCTATGTCTAGGGTATGAAGCAAGGAGAGGTGCTAGAGCATGAAATTTAAGGGTATGATGATGCTATGAAATGCATGAAGTATGAAGCATGCAGGTGAAGTCATAAGTAAACTATGTATGAATATCTTATATTAGTACCTATACAAGTCTTGCTGAGTAGGTGTTCGGTTGAAGATATTGGTGTCTCTAGTAGGTTGGTGCCCAACAATATGTTGTTGAGTTTGTGATCAATTAAAGAGATTGGTGTATATAGTAGATTTGTTCCTATAATATATGTAACAGTAGGTTAGTGCCTATAGAAATTTACAAAGACAATTTTTTGTGGTTTTCACCCACAAGGGTTTCCAAATTAAACTTTGTGTACCGTGATTTGAGTTTACATGCATTTAATGTTTTAAATTTAATGAATGATTGATGAATGCTCATTTAAAGTAAAAAGTATCTTATATTGATTCACCCCCCTTTTAATATAAGCATAAGTTCAACAATTGGTATCAGAGTAGGTTCCTTTGGAAACAATCTAACTACTAGAAGGAAAATCTTGGGAGAACACATGGCTAGTCAAGAATAATTCATGTTCATGGACATGGATACAAAGTATACTTATATAGAAAATGAATACAATCATAAAGAAAAATAATATTCAAAATAAGAATACATTGACGGGGAAGTGAATCTTGAAGCATAACTCGTTAGTTCCTTAGAAGAAATAGATAGACTTAGGGGAAAGAATAAAAACTAGAAAGAGAAATTGTAGAAATATGAAAAGAATGATCATGATATCGATGAAACATATTTTTTTTTATAATCCCAATGACTCAACTAGAAGAGGAAAAAATGATAGAAGAAGTGGTGAGAATCCATCTGAAAGAAAATGAAGAAAATTGCAAGAAGCTAGACGCTGAAATCGTTTCCTTAAGAAAGGAACTAGAGAAAACAACTAATCAGTTGAGTAGAAGCTTGAAGTTTGGAAAGAGTACTTAAATGTTAGATAATATTCTCAGTTACCAAAGGTCACCATTCATCAAGACTTGGCTATGACAAAAAACAACAGTCCCTCGAGGGAGAAGCAAGCACTAAAGTCATAAAGCCATCAGAAAAGGGAAATGAAGAAAATACTAAAATCTATGATAATATTATCAAAGGATCCACCGGCAATGAAATCAATAGTAGGAAAGGAAATGATGACTAGAAAAAACCTAATTCTTGTTACAATAATAATAATAATGAGTTGATAAGAGTTGTTCCACCAAGAAGGTCTTTCACAACCTGGTACCAAAATCTCTTTCTTGGCTATTGTTTTTCTTACAACAATTTTGGTTATAAAGCACTAGATTATAGAGCTTATGAAAGAAGTGATCATGTGAGAGATAGATATAGATGTTATTATATGACCTCAAAGAATGATTATGTGAATATCAAAACCAAAAGTTATCATGGGTTTGTTGATAGAAACTACAATTCATTTTCTCTCCTACTTGATTACAATATTGAATGTTATAAGTGAAATAACTATGGGAACATAGCACGTGACTATAGAAGTAGCACAATGATGTCTCCTAAACAAAAAAGGGAAGAAGATGTTCTTACCAACCATAAAGAAGAATACACAAAGGTGTGTAAAATGAAGCAAGAAGAACCAAACAAGGAAGCATGTGGACTTGCAATGTATGTTCAAGACAAAGGAATCCAATGGTACATTGATAATGGATGTTCAAAACTCATGACAAGGAATTGAAACAAATTCCTCACCCTAAAGGAAGAAAAAGGAGGCAATGTTACCTTTGGGGATAATTCTTTTGCAATGATAGTTGGAAAATGTATCGTTAGTCTTGATAATGGAAAAACTAAAACACATAATGTCTTGTATGTTGAAGGGTTAAAACACAATATTCTAAGTGTCAGTCCAATGTGTTATCAAGGTTACAACATAAAATTTCATTCTAATGGACATGAGATAAGGAAAGTAGGTTTAGGAATATTAGTGGCAAATGAAAATAAAACCTCGAACAATGTGTCCATTCTCGATAAAGTGAAAAAAGAAAAAATGTTGTATGGGACAAGTAAATGCAAGCTGGTTATGGCATAGAAGGATGGGCCATATAAAATTTGAAAATATAGTAAAACTCACAAGACATAGGCAATAAGAAATATTCCAAGGATCTCAAAACCTATCGACACTTTTGCAATCCATGTCAACACAGGAAGCAGATGAGAGTTAGTTTCAAACAAAGGAGTACTCAACATCAAATCCATCAGAAATTGTACACACAGACCTCTGTGGGAACACAAGAACACAAAATTTAAAAGGTGAGAGTTATTTTGTGTTGCTTGATGATGATTACACAAGAATGACATGGGTTACATTTTTGAAATAAAAATCTAAAGCATTTGAGAAGTTTAAATCTTTCAAATCGCTAGTTGAAAATGAGACTGATTTAAAATTAGGTGCTTAAGATCATACAAAGGAGGTGAGTTTATCAGTTATGAATTTTATGAATTGATCCAGATTGAATCATTATATTGTTTTCCATCTATCTCAATCCTGTAGTAGTGGAAAAAATTGGAGGAATAAGCTTGCAACCATTTTAGTGGCAGTTCCCAGTTTGGAAAATTGGGGCCAGGAACCTTTCGAGGCCATTTTGAGCCATCAAAAGATAATTTTGGGGGTTAAAAATTTCCCAACATAGCTTATAAACTTTGACGCTATTCTATACATCAATAAATTTCCAATGGTACAAAATTTGCATCAATCAGAGCTGGTATGCAAAACTTATGCCTCCTGCAAGTTGACCTACCATGTTGACCACCATGGTACAAGAGGATGCCATGCTAACCCATGTTACTCACACATATGTAGCTAGACACATATGTAATTTTAGGAAGATTATATAAGGTCCAAAACCTATCACACTTTAGGGTTGAGGAAGTCAAAAACCTATCCCTAGATGGCTATTAGGCTATGTTAAATATTGGGCCATTAGGAGGAGAGGGGGTTGCATTCTTTTGCATTGTATTCTATTCCATAGCTGAGAAAAAAATCTTAGGGTGGTATTCTGTGAACATAATGTAGGATGAGAGATTCTATATCATCCATATATGCCATAGGTCAAAGACAACTCCACAAAGAGTGCCTCTTTCTTTGTACTTGCATCATTTATATACCAGAGAAAAGATAGTAGAGAAACCTCACCTTATAGTTGGATTTTCTCTCGTATTGGGTTTCCTAGGTCATATATTCTATTTATTTGTGGATGGTGTGATTTTATTTTACTGTTCTCTATTTTCCTCATTTTATCTATTTCATGCATAATCAGAAAATTAGTAACTAAATATTTTGGTTATCTAAAGGAAAAATAACCTTAATAGTAAATATTTTCAGTATTTTATTAGATATGTTGTGACGAACTATTCCAATGGAATATCCATGGAAGTTTACATATCATATTGGTCTTAGAGAAGGTTTTTATTTTGGCTATTTGTGGGAAGTTGCAGGATCTAGGAATCGACTTAAAGAGAAGTCCCAGAAACCCTAGCCATGGAAGGCAAGTCTGTTCATAATAACACCCGAGCTCTAGCAAAAGAGATATTTGAGAGGTTGGAAATGCAATTTGTTGAATTCAGTCATAATATGAACCTTTTCATGGTGGATCTAGTAAGCAAGCTCAGAATGTTTGTAGATGATGAATGCTCTAACTTAGAGAACATATCGGAGGGGAAATCAGAAGACCAGGAAGACTCAAGAAATGAGTCATGGAAGGAATCCAATAACGATTTTTTGAGTTCCAGTGCCATTGACCCTTCACAGTCCCTACTCAATATGGAAGTGAAAGTGGAAATAAAGCCATACCAAGGTGACATTGATGCATTAAAAATGAATCATTGGTTGCAACAACTAGAATTTTATTTTAGTGTTCACCATATAGAGGAAGACTAGAAGATTTCATTTGCTAGATTGAAGTGAGAGGGCCAAGCTTTAACTTGGTGGGAAATCCACATAGAAACACTTAGGCTAGAGGGTGTTCCACTAGTAACTACGTGGGAGGACATCAAAACCATCATCAAGTCCCAATTCTAACCTATCAAGTATTTACAGGACCAATGGATCTGATGGAACTACTTCAGGAAGAGGCATGGACATAGTGTACAAGAGTATACCATTGAGTTCAAAAATATGGACATCATGTTGGGTATCTCTCCCAAGAACCCATATGTACTCCTCAAGTATCTTGGGGGTTTACAATTTCATCTACAAAAGTAGGTGGTACTCTTCAAGCCAAGGATAGTGGATGAGGTGTGTGTACATGCACAATACCTGTAAAACATAGGCCAAAATAAGGGGAAACCAAGTGGTTAGAAGAAAAAAGAGCGCCAGGAAGATTCCAAGGAGGGGAAGAAGAAGTGGAAAGGGGGAAAATATAAGAAGAAAACAACCACTACACAATAGAGTAAATATCCCAACAACCATTTCAATCATTGCAAAATTGATGGCCACATCGAGGGAAAATGCTGGAAACTACATCCAGAGCCGAACCCAAAGAACCATAAGAAGGACATAAAGAAAAAGAACCTTCCAACCACAGATTCAAGCAATTAGGTTTAAAGTAGATCAAATTTGGATGACAATATTGTCTACACATCTGTGAAAAATTAGGTGAATCTGAGTAGCCTTCACCACCAAGAAGAGAAGGAGATGAAAAAGCTATTCCACATCAGGATTTAGGTCAAGAAGACCAAGATATATGCTTTGTTTGACTTTGGTTCACAACCTAATCTCATAGCAGTGAATCTGCTCAACAAGCTAGGATTGGAGGTTCACAATCATCCTGGCCCCTATCCATTGGGTTGGGTAAACAAGGATGTAGAGATAAATGTAACAAAACAATGTAAGATTAAATTTTGTAGAAGTGGTTATTTTATTGATGAAGTGGAATTGGATGTAGTACCCCTTGATGTATGTGGAGTAGTGTTCGTAAGCCCTTCCATGTATATTAGGGATGAAATATTCATGTGGAGAGCCAACTAATATCAGTTGATCAAGCATGGGAATTCCTACATCATCAACGCGCATAAAGGAAAGTAAAATATCTTACTGGTAAGTTCCAACCAAAACAAGAAGTTGATTAGTTCTAGTAAGAAATATGTTTTCCTTTTATTGAGAGAGAATTAGTCTGATGATGGGTCAATGAGAGTGAAGGCATCCTTGGAGGGGTGTACTAAATAGAAGAAACATCAATTGGAGGATTTTCTACATACATACATAAGAGTGTTCCAAGAACCTAAAGGGATACCGCCTAAGAGGGAAGTGGAACATGGAATCCATTTATTACCAGACTCCCCCTTTCTGAATATTGGGCTCTATAGATAGTCCGTTTTGGAAGAAAATGAAGAAAATAAGAAATTGCAACAATTTTTGGAGCATGGTGTGATTCAACCAAGTACCTTACCTTGTGGGTCACCCATCATAATTGTGCCTAAGAAGGATGGTGTTGCAGAAAACTAGGTCCTATGGCTTTGGGTCAGGGGCCACAACAGAGCAGTGCCCTAAAAGAATTCTATCAAACTTTAATTAGACAGTTAATTCAAATTAACTACTTACAATAACTAAATTTTAGAAGAAAGAAAAGAGAACATACCCAAAACCTATCGTCTAAAGTCGATCCCGCTTGAGGGCTTCCACTCCAGAAATCCTTCACAACAATCTTCTGAAAGTCTTGCAAACAAATAAGTATGGAACTACAAGAAGGTAGTTATCTGTTAACTAACTAAATATAATCAATTCACTTTCTATGTTAGATTCAAAATAAGATACACATAATCTCATAAAAAAAATTAATTAGCAAAGAGAAGTGGATGAGAATGAGAGTTCTTTTATTAATAAAAAAAAAATGAGTTGGTTACAACATGTAACTATTGCAGCACGATCCCATAAAAAGACTCCAAGTTCCTCCACACAATGCCTAATATGAAAAGAACTACCTCCAAATATTTGTGTTCCAACATGTCCAATGAAGCAATGAATTTCTTCCTAGCAAGATAAGGGGAAACCCACATCCTGAAAACAAGGGTTTTCAAGGGGGGATGACAATCTCAAAAGCAAGGGGAAACAAGGGCTTGCAGGGCTATATGGAAAAGGCCAACATAAGGATGTATTTGTTTGATGTCCTTTTTCATCCATCCTAAGGCTCTCTTTTATACTCCCTTTTGACAGTTGGAGTAGTTATGAACGATCTACAGGAGGCCGAGAACCTATGGAAGCCATAAAATCCACCCAAAATGTCAGGATTTATTATTTTTTTGATTCAATTTAACATGTACGTGGGTTGCTAACTATAAAGTCGCATATGTATGCGAGTTTCTTTAAGGAGAGTCATGTACATCAAGAAAAAGTGAGTTTTTTTAATATATTTTAAGGGAGGAAAAGGGGGATTTTTCTCCTGCAAGCATGGAAAGGGATGTAACTGAGGCCAATGAATCATCATGAGAATAGGAGGTGTCAAAGTATGCTATAACATATTCCCCCTAATGTATGAGTTCATAAGAGAAAGTGATGGCCAAAATACATTACAAACAATCATGATAGTGTGGAGGTGCCATTGGGTAGGAGTAGTTGAATTCCAGTCTTGGAACAATACCTACAATAAAAACAAGTAAGATACTTACTTATCAAGTTGGGCATTACCATGCTTGAGTGTGATATAAGCATGGTCTCTGAATCAAGTTCACTGCATATCCATGAGTAATGAAAGCATAACTGATGTCCATGGCCACAAAACTATACATAGTGGATCCATGTGATATATAGAAGTAACAATCACGACCACAA
>SNQJ01S0192407.1:0-11587 GCA_010110895.2 Picea sitchensis
ACTACAAAAGCTCCCACTAAACCCAGGTTTATCACAAACCCAAGATAAACTTGATCTATCAAGACTGAGCCAAACCCTCAACAACAAAGGTGTCCCTTTGAAGCCAAAAATGAGCTCTGATACCACATGTACGTTTTAAACCTATGAAGTAAAGAAATGCATATAGATTCTTAAGAAAAACATAAATTAATCAATGGCTCATTCACATAGTACACAAAGATTTATACCGAAAACCCTCAATCGGGAAAACCTTTCTTATATTCATTATATCGAATTTCACCATTCACTATACAATATATACAATTTTTTTAGGTATTCTTTAGATACCAAAACCCAAATCCCTAAAAATGAGATTATTTTTAGTAAACCACTAAAAATAGAAAAATTCGCTAAAAAAAGAAAAAACCGCCGAAAAAAGGAGGGGGCATACCTGCCCCCCCCCCTTGGGACCCCTTTAAGAAAGAGTCTGGCACACGAGGCACAGACAGAGTGCTCGTATGAGGGATCGTTAGATGTAGTTGTCATATCTTACACACCCACACACACACATGCAAAGAATATAACACATACCCAACAACAAGAAGCAAAGAGGAGCATTGTGTGTGTTTTAAATCAATTGGTGATCATTTGATTTATTCGGTCTTGTATGTGGATGACATGTTGTTGATAGGAAACAACAAGGAGATTATCCAGGATGTGAAAACTCAGTTGTCCTCTAAATTTGATATGAAGGATCTCAGTGCTTCAAATTCATTTTGGGCATGGAAATTAAAAGAGATTAGGAAAAGAGGAAACTCTGGTTAAATCATAGAAAATATGTCAAGACAATATTGCAGAGGTTTAATATGAAGGAATGTAAACCAGTAAAGGTCCATATTTCTATTGGTGTGAATTTCTTTATAGATCAGTGTCCCAAGATACAAGAAGAGGAGGAGGACATGTTTCGTGTTCCATATGTGAGTGCAGTTGGCATTTTGATGTATGGAATCGTATGTACTAGACCGAACATTGCACATGTAGTGGGCGTTTTGAGCACGTATATGTCAAAACAAGGGAAGAACCATTGGACAATAGTAAAAAGGGTTTTCAGGTATTTGCATGGCACTACTAGCTATGGATTGTGCTACCAAGGAAGACTGGGATTGGACAAAGTTGTGTATATACATGGCTTTGTGGATGCAGACTAGGCTGGAGATATGGATCATAGGAGATCTACAAGAAGGTATGTTTTTAACATGTTTGGAGGAGAAATAAGTTGGATGAGCAAAAGACAGGTTGTAGTGGCACTTTAAACTACATAAGTTGAATACATGGCAGCCACTCATGCAAGTAAGGAAGTAGTATGGTTACAAATATTGTGTTCAGGTATTGGGTTGGTACAACAAGCTACGAGGATAGTTTTTTACAATCTAATTGAAATTTTTTTGGTGAAGAACCTGACTTATAATTCAAATAAGAAGCATATTTATATTCAATATCAGTTTTTGAGAGACATGGTTGAAGAAAATAAAGTGTTTTTGATGAAGGTGGACACTTTAAAGAATGTTGCAGATTCATTAAAAAAATGTGTGAGCATTGAGAAGTTCTCTTGGTGTAGAGGATACATGGGCATCACTACCCTGGATTGTTGACTATGTAACCGTGTAACCCCCTGTATCCAAATAAAAAAACCCCTAAATACATGGAAGCCACTCATGTTATATTTTGCGCCCCTCAAAATTTGTTTTTTCCTTGGGAAGCATGTCACATTTTTGCCTCGTTTTTCATGTTTCCTTGATCTTCGTGTCCATTGTTGGGTGGTTTTTCGGCACATGTTTTTTGCCGATGGTTTTCAATTTCCAGTTAAGGAATTAGGGTTGTTGACTAATGTAGGTCCTTTTTTTAGGTTTTTGGATGCCACTGGCTCCTATATGTATATTGTATTGTAAACAATGTAGCACTATGAATGCATATAGAATATGTTGGTTTTCCCAGTTTCGATTTCCAGGGGAAAAATATCTGTGTAATGTTTGTATTTTCCATTGTATCTTTTATGTTCTTTTATTGAAAATATGTTTGCAATAAATATTGTACAAGGTTAAAATCTATAGAATTGAAATGTTTGTCCAATTCTAAACACATTTATTAAACACAGTTTTCTATTTTCTATTTTCGGTCTAAGTGTTATGTAAAAACATTAGAATAAATAATGCTACATATAGCCGTGCATCTTGAAATTTGAAGGAATGCACATATGTGTGATTGGAGTTGTTTGTTCACATTTAAGACCGCATAGTGATATCATTACAGAGTTGTTATTTCTTTGAACAAAGTAACTAAAGTTACCAGCTTAACTAGAACTCTCCAAAGTTCTCTTTTTTTTTCCAAGGGTAGCATCTACTAGCCATTTTTACCCTCGAATCAAAAGGTGGTACAATCGATAACACCCTTTTTTACGAGGGTGGTTAAAACTATGAATTTTTTGAAATGGTGACCTTGAAAACTAATGCCTTTGTAGAAAACAAACTCTTAAGTCAAAAAGTGATGCTTCTAGTAGCACCAATTTTGTTTTTCAAGTTAAAATTACAAATTAATTGAAATCATAGCTTTAACAACTAGTACCATCGCAAATAAAAAAACATAGAACCAAATACTAAATCAAAGAGTTGTATTGTTTTAATATATATATATATATATATATATATAACTCTAGAAATAAATTAAAAATAAATGAAAAAACTAAAAATAAACCCTAAACATCACTTGTCCCCCACAAAAAAATTACAAATTTTAGAAAAAACACTATTTCAAAAAACTTAAAAATAAACAAATAAAACAAAGATACAAAGTTAAAAAAGAAAAATAAAAAAACAACAACTAATACTAAACCAAATGGGCGAGGGTGATTTCTCGCCCCACCTTCCCACTACCCAACATCCCCTTCCCTCCCTCTTCCCACCTATTATCACATAAAACTATCAAGGGTCACAAGTGACAACCATGAGCGCAATCAAGCAGGGAAATGCAGTTATAATGTCCAAATCCCCTACAAATTTTAATTCGGGGCTATCTGTAAACACAGTTGGAATTTTTCCATAGTTAACAGGTGGATAAAGTTTTGGTGGAGGCACTAAAATAGTAGGTGTGCCCATATCACAGAGCGTAATCAGACAGACTCCCACCAGTCATTTCAGAGCCCCAATCTGTGCAGTCTTTAAAACCCAAATGGCATGCTGAAATCTAAACTGTAGTTTTATGGGGTGGATAAGTGGCAAGAGGCGGTGCATTTAGGCCCAAAATAATTCTTGGTACAAACCACTTTTGGTGGCCCCAAAATCATGTGCTCTTAGAGCATTGTATCAAGTAGCAGTGGGTGGGCTCCCCCTAGTGGTCAAATCACATCCTGATCCCGAGAGAGTTTCAACCAATGAGTGAGGATTGACTTCAACGCCCAATCCATGAGTGGCACATGGTTGCCCCTTATTCATCAAGTCACTTCTCCAATCCCAAGATGGATTTATTTAATGGAAAAGGACTAGTAGTTGAAACCTCAAATCAGTCCATAAATAGATAGCATGGAAGCCATGTCCGAGGAGACTGGACTGTTAGTCGAGGTACCACAAAGGGAATTTTCTCCAACATACTCATCCAACTTTCCTTCTGACATAAGAAAGACCCATAGATACCAAAGCTTGCATCTGACATGAGAAAAATGCACATAGTATGACAGAAGGTTGTTTGTATAAACGAAAAGATTTCATTGAGATTGCCAAATCTCACTCCTGAAAGTTGTGGGATGATATGGTTATAAATAGATCTGTCTTATATTTGTAAAGGAGGGGGTGGGTGTTATTCATAGGCTGGATATTCGAGTGAGTTTCAGGAGAAGGGATATGTAATTTTCAATTTGTATGCCCAAGGGCTTGGATTGTAAATATATGTTATTTAAGATTCATTTGAATCATTTTGATCAGACTGTCTTATTATTTCACACACTATTTATGTTTTCCTTCTTTTATGAATGTAATATCTCTGATTTATGGATTCATGAGGCAATGGAGTTTTTGTTTCTATCATTCCTATATTTTATGGTTTGTCAGATTTCTATTTTCCTTCTTGTATGAATCTAATCTCTCTTATTTATGGATTCCTGAGGCGATGGATTTTTTTTTGCTATCATTCCCATCTTTCATGGTTCATGAAATTTTCTATGTTTTCCTTCTTGTCTAAATGTAATCTCTTTGATTTATGGATCCCTGAGGTGATGGAGGTTCTATTTTTGTCAAGCCCATATTTCATGGTTCATCATATTTTATTTTTTTTCCTTCTTGTTTGAATGTAATCTCTATGATTTATGGATTCCTAAGGTGATGGAGGTTTTGTTGTTATCATGGAAATCTTTCATGGTTGACCAAACATTTTATGTCTTCTTCTCCTCATCACCACATTAATCCTTTTGTCTGATAGGTGGCTTAGATGCCTTCCTTATCCACGATACTTATAGCTCCATAGCCCAATGGTCCCAAAATGATCTGAAGTTACTTCTGTTATCTTTTCTTCTCTCTACTGTCTCACTGATCCACCTTCTCAAACCATGCATGAATCTCAGTGATAATATTAATGGAATTGTTTTTGGGGATGAAAGTGAAGATATCTTCCTTGGGAGAATGATAATGACCATATCTATTCTTTGATGGTGAACAAAGACTAGACACATTTAGATTGCATATAATTCACTTGGTGACTCCATGATTAAAGATACAGTGGTGACTCGACAACTTTAAGAAGTCATATTTTCATATGGAAGCCATTTTGGCTCAGAGGTTTTCTCCTTTTAATTTCTCTTATGTTCGTTATTTTCCAAATATTGTTCCTACTATATATGAGTGGGGTATTTTTTCTCCGAGATTTAGAAAACATAAAGATGCCAACCCTTCAAAGCATCTACTTGAGTTTCATGAAATCATGCATCAGTGGGGAATACATCATGAAAATGTATTAATGAATATGTTCATGTACTCATTAGAGGGATATGCTTGTGAGTGGTATCGATCCTTTCCCCCTGCTAACATCTCCTCCCTGGAACAATTTCATGCAGTTTTCAATATTCGTTATCAATAATTTTATTCCTCTAAGTTAATTTGTCATGGTTTTTGTGAGGAGTATAAAGACTATTCTCATGATATAGTTGATTCTTATGAAAGTTGTGAGAATGAAGGAGATTCCTTGGATGAGGAATCATTTTTTTCTCTTCCATGTTCATCTGCATATGATGAAAATTGTGTTTGTTGTCTTAGTAAGGAAAGTGTAGAAATTGAGTCTGTTATGGAAGCTAATATTCTTTATAGCCCTGTCTCTAGAAAGCCTAGATATGAGTAGCCTACTTTTCACTCATATGATGATGATGAGATATTGCTTCCTAGGATGGAGCTTGAAAGCCAACCTATGTCTAGTAATGAAGAACAATTTTCTCATGTTGGGAAGAAGATACTGCTTGTCATGTCATTCAAGACTCCTCCTCTATTTGATCATTATGGAGACAGTGATGAATATGCTGAGGTTTTTTCTAAAGAGAAAGGCATTAACATCCATCCTTCTTATGAAAGTGAAATCTTTTACCAAGAGAATCATGATAAAGAGAAAGATCCATCCATTGTGTAATATTGCAGATATAAAAAGTATGCAGAACATAAATAAAATGCTAGAAATGGAAGATAAACAACAATATAGACATAAAAACACCACAATAACACTGAAATTATATCAAAATAACACCAAAAAGATCCTTTGATTATGAGAGAAATGTTCACTTTCCTCTTCGAGGGAGCAACCTCCAGTCGAACAAAGATCTATTATAATAATATCCAAGATAGGGTTCCCATACCATCGACTCCTATTTATACAAAATATGTCTATCAAAATAACCATCTAGAGGAATATCCTTCTAGACCTGGAAGCTTCTATTAGGTATTCTTACATTTGACTTATTCTACCTTATTGTAGGGCCTTATTAATATGGGCCTTTATTAAATCTGAATATATTGTTCTACATATGTGAGGGGTTAGGTCCCAAACATGTCCTCCCCCTTAAAAGAAACCTTGTCCTCAAGGCTTGAGATGTGGAAATTCCTGCACAATGGTAGATGGATCCCAAGTGGCATCTGCTGGAGTTGTATCTTTCCACTAGATTAACACTTCCTTGATCATTAGTTGACACAAGCGATGCTCCTGTTGGTCCAAAACTTCTTGTGGTTGTATCCAAATGGATCATTCTTCATCCAACTAGAGAAGGTTGGTTTGAGTTTGGTACTTAGCTCCAATCACCTTCTTTAAGCATGAAACATGAAAATAGGATGTAATTTAGAATGAATGGGAAAAGATACCTTATAGGCCACCTATCCCACATGCTTGATAATGATATAAGGACCATAAAATTTAAACACCAACTTATGACAATGGTTGGCCTTGAGGGAAATGTTTTTGTAAGGTTGTAGTTGAAGAAACACCTGATCCCCCTCTATAAATTGACGTTGAAAGTGACCTTGATCTACTTGTTGATTCATGTGATTCTGGGCCATGAACAAATTCTCTTTGAGGGTATGAAGAATAGCCTCTTGAATTGTAAGCGTTTGGTCAACCGCTTGGACCTTTGAGACACTGGGTAAATATGAAAGAACTGAAGGTGGATTCTGGCCATATACCACTTCAAAAGGCATCATATGGGTAGTTTTATGGTATGAAGTGTTGCACCACCATTCAGCTAGGGGTAACCATTGAGCCCACTGATTTTGATTTTCCGGTGCAAAAAACCTCAAATATGTTTCCAAACACTTGTTGACAACTTCAGTTTGACCATCAATATTGGGATGATAAGTCGTGCTGAGATGCAATTGGGTGCCTTGAAGCTTGAACAGTTCTTGCCAAAAATTGTTGGTGAAAGTTGGGTCATGATCAGAAACAATAGAATGCGGCGTGCCATGAAGCTTGAAGACCTGATCCATGAATATTTGAGCCACAATGGATGTTGTAAATGGGTTTTGAAGAGAACATAAATGAGAATCCTTGGAAAGATGATTGACTACCACCATGATGACTAATTTATTTCCTAATTTAGGTAAGCCTGTAATAAAATCCATAGATATATCCCTCCAAATAGCAGGTGGAATTGGAAGCAGTTGTAGTGTGCCCGAAGATATGATTGTTTCTCCCTTGTTGCGTTGACACACATCACATTCATCTACAAAATTACGACTGTCTTGTTTCATACCTTCCCAGAAAAAAGAACATTTGACCCTGTCATAGGATTTGGTAAACCTGGAGTGCCTAGCTATGGGTGTAGCATGAATCTCATAAAGTACCTTGGATTTAAGTTTTGACTGTTTACTTAAATACAAATTACCTTTGTATCAAAGATCATCATAGAGCCAAGAGTACCCTGGGGGGACTGGATAATTGGACTGCAATTGTTGTATTAGATGCAAACTTTTGGGATCGTGTAGCCATTCCTGGTGAACGACTTAGAGCCAATCTGGTATAATGAAGGAGAGAGAAAAAATGGATCCTTCATCTTCATATTTTTGGGAAAGTGCATCCACAACCACATTGTCTTTTCCTTTCTTGTAAATGATATCATAATCATATTCAAAGATCTTAGTCACCCATTTTTGTTGCTCTACGAAGAAAATGCATTGTTCCAGAAAATACTTGAGGCTTTGATGATCTATCTTAATTTGGAAGCATTTCCCCAATAGATAAGGGTGCCACAGATCAATGACATGAAGAATAGCCAAAATTTCCTTTTCATAGATTCATTTGCGTAAATTTCATTCAGACAATTGTTTGTTGGTAAAGGCCAAAGGTTGACTCTCTTACATAAGGACAGTGCCAATTCCTTTCTTTGAAGCATCACATTCCAGGACAAAGGTCTTTGTGAAATAGGGAAGGGCCAGGAATTAAGTGGTGCACATGGCCATATTTAAGGTTTGAAAGGCCTGAGAAGCTGTTGGAGTCCAAGTGAAAGAATTATTTTTAAAGATTCCAGGAGAGGTGTTGCAATATTTCCATAATCCTTAAAAAACTTGCGATAATAACCTATTAATCCCAGAAATCAACACAAGATTTTGAGAGTCTTTGGGTGAGGCCAGTCTTGCATATCTTCAATATTTTTAGGATCCACCCTAATGTTGTCCTTGGAAACAAGATAACCCAAGTACTCGACTTCTAAGGCGCCAAAAGAACATTTAGATTGTTTCAGGAAAAGTTGCGATTGAGAGAGTATATGGAGAACTCGATCCACATGAGCAAGACAGTATGTCCAGGTTTTACTATAGATGAAGATATCATCAAAGAAAATTAAGACAAAATGATGAAGAAAAGGATGGAAGACATTATTCATGAGGCTTTGGAAGGTGGAGGGGGCATTACACAAGATAAAGGGAATGACCAAAAACTCATAGTGGCCCTCATGATTTCTAAAAGAAGTCTTAGGAATGTATACCTCTTTCATACAGATCTGATGGTATCCAGAACAAAGATCAAGTTTAGTAAAGAACTAGGCGCCACTCAATTCATCCAAGAGGTCATCAATGACATAAATGGGAAATTTGTATTTAATGGTGAGTGTGTTGAGGGCACGAAACTTATGAAACATGCACCAAGAACCTTCTTTCTTCATGACCATGAACATAGGAGAAGAGTAGGAGCTCATACTAGGGCGGATAATGCCTACGTTAAGAAGTTCTTGAGCCATTTTCTCAATTTCATTTTTTTGGGAAAAGGGGTGGTGATAAGGATGAATATTTGGAGGAAGGATTCTTGGTTCAAGGGGAATGGAATGATCATGAACAACATGGGAAGGAGGGAGTCCCTAGGGAGTGGAAAAGACCACTTGATGTTTAGAGAGGGTGGATTGGAGGTCTTGTAGCACAGAGGGTGTCTCAGTTTCTTGTATGGCATGGAGTTGGGAAATAACGCCAGAATGGCCTTTTTTGAGCACATTTTACATGTGATGGGAAGTAATGATCTCAGGTGAACTGGTGGTGATTCCATGGAACTTATGTTGTTGGCCCTCCTAGTCGAATTTCATAGTTAATTTCTTAAAATCCATGAGAATGGGAGCCAAATTCCTTAGCCAGTCTGCACCCAACACAATGTCACAACCGCCCATGTCAATACCAAACATATGAGATTTTAGGTGGTAGTCACCGATTTGGAGATGCACATTTTGAAAACTCCCTTGACATTTCATGGAGCCACCATTGGCCATCATGATTTGGAAATTATTGACTACATGTATATAGCAATGGTTTTCTTGGGCAATGCAGCGATGAATAAAATTATGGGTTCTTCCACTATCAACAAGAATGGTGACCTTCCTATGCTTGATGTAACCAATTAGCTTGAGGGTTTGGGGGGAAGAGAAGCCAGTGAGAGAATTTATGGAAATGATCGATTCTACTTCAGGAGGGTCTAAGGGAGGGATTATGTCAGTGTGTTTAGGTGACTCAGACACAAGGGGTGTTTCAACATCCTCTTCTAAAATATCCTCTGAGATGGCTATACAAATCATTTTTTCCTTACACTTGTGGCCCAAAAAGTATTTTTCATCATAATTATAACAAAGGCCTTTGAGTTGGCATTCATCCATTTCAGCCCCGGTCAATTTTTGGATCCTTAGTGGAACAAAAGGAGTAGTGGTATTTATTGGTTTAGTGTGAGGAATAAAAGGGGTTTCCAGTTTTGAGACCAGACAACTTGTTTTTCTTCCTTATCTCTTTTATTAGCCTCCACCCAACTTTGAGGCTAATCCATGAGGACATGGCCAAAAATATCATCCTCGAGGCCACTGATAAAACATTCTTGGAAAAAAACATCAGACATGCCCTTTGTGCGAAAATCCAGTCGCTCAAAAGCTATTGTAAAGTCTTCCACTATTATAGATTGTTTCAACGTTGTCAAACAACCTACATGGTTGGTGTCAGTGTCAAATAATTTATAAAGCTCTACCACAAAGTGTGTCCAAGAAATATACCCTTGATGGGAATTTTTTCTCCATTTCCACCATTGCCAAGGTTATTGATCTAGATGGAGAACACCATACTAGAGTTTGGCCAAATCATTTGTAATGATGTACAAAGAGAAATAATGTTCCATTTGAGTTACCCAACTAGTGGGATCTGAGACATAAAATTTGGTCACATCCACCCACAGAAGGCATAGGTCATGCTGAAAGTGATGGGATTGAAAATTATGGTAATGAGAGGAAGTTTTAGCTTTCGTATGCAAAGGTGGGTCAGATAAAGGGGGATCTGCAAGGATATGCAACTTGGTGCAGATCATCAAAATGACAGATTCAAGTTGGGTAGTCATGTAATGTTTGAGGTATTCTTTGAGTTCAGTGATTGATTTGGCAATAGAGGAGTACATGTTTTGATTGATGGTGGAAATATTGGCACTGACTTGTATCACTTCTTGTTGGGTCTCTGTGAAATTAGATTGCAAGGTATTGAAGTGATATTCCAAGTCTTGGCTATGGGTATGGGCCATGATGATGAGGTAACTAAAAAGGAGCGGGCAAGGTAAAAACATTTGCTGAAAAATGATAGGTATGAATGTGATAAGGGTGAATAGATAAATCCAATGGAATAGTCTCAACTAATGGTGCAAAAATTTCGATACTTTTTTTTTGACACCTACGGAGTTATACTCTGGTCTGAAGAATACTGCAATGATGAAATTCCCAAATGCTTAACCAAGAAGAAATGTGTAGTGATTTGGAAACTTGAACACAGTTGCACAACAATAGATCCTGTCTGTTTTATGTTTTGTTTATGTCCCCAAGGGTTAGGTATTCAAGGGTTCTACAGACAAGGGTTTTCCCTATGCTATAGCTCTGATATATGTGTGGGGTCCAACAATAGTACTTGGCCCAATATCTTAGGGAAACAACTAAGGAGGCTAGACCGTGCCCTTATCTATACTACTCAACTACCTAGGTACTAGAGAGTATCTTCCCAAGTGTTGTTCTCAGTGACACTATAGTTGTTAGGAAACCAATCGGTTTATCTAAAGAGGGATTTAGGAAATCTAGCTAGATCCATATACAGGTGTTGTCTGATGCACTACCAATCAAAGGTGTACCAACAGGGGTTATAAGGGTGGCCAAAAAATTTGTGCTTAACAACCACTTGTATTTTTTTTCATGTATGAATCCCTCAACCGTGGTTTTATGTGCTTAACGACAGATCTATATAGCTTAAATATGTCAGAATATGTCTCTACCCTGAAAAAAAAATTATCCCACAATTTTCTGTCGCGGAAAGTGCTTTGATACCACTTGTAATATTCCAGATATTAAAAGTATGCAGAACAAAAATAAAATTCTATAAATGGTAGATAAATAACAGTATAGCTAGAACAACACCACAATAACACTAAAATGATATCAGAATAACACCAAAAAGAGAACTTTGATTCTAAGAGAAATGTTCACTTACCTCTTCGAGGGGGCAACCTCCATTCAAGAAGAGATCTATTACAATAATATCCAAGATAGGGTTCTCATACCCTCGACTCCTATTTATACTAAATATGTCTATCAAAAGAACCA
>SNQJ01S0192408.1:0-17872 GCA_010110895.2 Picea sitchensis
TCAGAAAATGCCTGTTTACAGGGCCTCCAAAAACTTCATCACCCTCCAAATTCTCCAACTTGTAAGTATTATTTGGAAAATTCTTAGAGATCTGGAAGGGGTCGATACACAAGGATTCAAACTTGCCATGTTTGCCTTTGTCTTGCTTGGGTGCATCCCATTTTAGCACTAGATCTCCCAGCTATAAATCCTCCTTTCTTACCTTTCTATCAAAAGCTTGCTTGATCTTCTGTTGATGGTCCTGTGCTCTGTACAATAGTTTATCTCTAGTCTTCTGCACTTCTACTAGTTGTTGTATTCTTATGATCATATCATCAGGCTCTCCTTGGTATTCTTGGAAGAATTTTTCCATAGGTAAGGCCATCTGAGAAGGAAAGATGGCCTCAACTCCATATACAAGCTGAAAAGGAGAGACACGAAGAGATCTCTTTGTTGTCACTTTGTCAGCCTATAGAGAAAACTTGAGCTTTGAATCCCATGCTTTCTAATTGTCCTCTAACAATATTTTGATGATATTTATAATGATCTTGTTTGAGGACTCTGCCAATCCATTCCCTTAGGGGTAGTAAAGAGTTGAGTGAATCAATGCAATTCCAAACTGCTCACAGAATTGAATTAATGGTTCGACCTTGAAGGATGCATCATTATCAGTGACAATTCTTTTTGGACAACCAAACCTTGCCATAATATCTTCAAGAAAACCAATGGTTACATTGTGGTAAGCACTCCTTGTGGGGATAACTTCTATCCACTTGGTAAAGTAATCTGTGGCAGTCAATATCCACCCATGCTGACCACTTGAAGAAAGATGAATTTTCACAATAAAATCTAAGCCCCACCACTGAAAGGGTCCTGAAGCTACCACAGGATTCAAAGGAAGGGACTTGATCTACTGTTTTCATGAGAATTTATGACACTTGACACAAGCCTTGATTTTAGCACAAACATAAGTGAATAGGATAGGTCAGAAATAGCCAGCTCTGAGAATCTTGCAGGCTGTGGTTCTCCAGAAGTGATGTCCCCCACACAAACTGTCATGAAAATTAGACATGGTATTTTGGGCTTCCTATGGGTCTAAACATCTCAACAACACTCCTAGAGGATCTTTCCAATATAAAACTTGATCAATGAGGCAATACTTAATTGATTTGAGATTTAAATATCTTATCTTATTTTTTTCGATGCCATCAGGAGGCTACAACTTCCGTAGAAAGAAAATGATGTCCCTGTACCAAGAACATCCTGCTAATGGGGGGCTAACTTGAGAACTTGTATCAGACAACTCAACATGCTGATTTTCTGAGAAAGTATTGATGAAATTCATCCCTAAGGATTTGCAATTAGATTCATCCAGAAGCTCGGCTAAACCTTGACCCTTAACCAATTTGGTGGGACTTATCTCCAAGTCAAATTCAAGGATTTTATCAATCCACTTTCTCCTTCTCCTGTCTATGTCAGGTTGAATGAGAATATTCTTCACAGAAGCTGAAGGGACATATGCAATGAACATTGAATGAAAAACATAGACCCTAAAGGATTCGAGGGCTTTAACCAGAGCATAGGCCTTCTTTTCCATGATATCATATTTCAACTCTACATCTCTCAATGCCCTATTGGAAAAGGCATTGGGATGTTCAAACCTTTCATGATTCTTTTGCAACAAAATGAATACCACTGTGTCAAATTAAGCAAAGGATAAAATCATAAAATATTTAGAATAATTAGGACTGATGAGCACAGGTTCGTCGGTCATGGCCTTCTTTATTTGATCGAAGAAACTACAATATTCAATAGTCCATTTGATTTCGTTTCCTTTCCTCAACATGACTGTAATGTCCTTCACCAGTTCAACAAAATTAGAAACAAACCTTCTCAGAAAATTAATCTTCCCCAAGAAAGACTGAACTTCTTTCTTGGATTTAGGGAGTGCTAAGGTTTGGATGGCTTCCACCCTGCTAGGATCAATCTTTACTCCCTCAGCTGATACTATGTTTCCCAGTAATTTTCCCTCCTTCATAGCGAACAATGACTTCTTGGGATTCAGGGAGAGACCAAATTTTATGCATTTTTGGAAGACCTTTCTCAGATGATGAGAATGTTCTTTATCAGTCCTGGAGAAAACTATAATTTTATCTAGATAAATGACTATAAATTTATCCCTTTCCCCAATAAAGAAGATGTCCATAACGCACTGGAAATTTTCTCCTGCGTTCATCAATCCAAAGGGCATCTTGGAATACATGAATGTACCCCATGGAGTGGTGAATGTTGTCTTCTCTCTATCCTTAGATAAGACAAAAATCTAATTGTATCTAGAAAAGGTGTCAATCATGGACATCCTGGATGCACCTGTCACCCTCTGCAATATGTGCTCCATTTTCAACAATGGGTAATTATCTTTCTTGGAGCTTCTGTTTAGGTTCTTGAAATCAACACAAATTCTGATTTCTCCATTCTTCTTTCTCACTGGGACCAAGTTGGACACCCATTCAGAATGCCTCAAAGGAACCATGATATGGGCATATAAAATCTTTTTTACCTCTTTCTCCATGATAGGCAACAACATAGGGTTGATCTGTCTCAGTTTCTGCCTAAATGTCTCGGCCTCTTCCTTTAGTGGGATCTTATTCTCAATGATGGTTGTATTGTATGTTCTGAGATTCTCATAAGTCTAGGAAAACACATCAGCAAACTCATTTAATAGCTCAACATATTCATCCATTTGTTCCCTTGACAGACTGCTCGACAACTTGAAATTTTTTGGATCTTTCTCTATACCAATGTTGTATTTAGTTACATCAACATCATCAACTGATCCTTTAAATTTCAATTCCACATCATTTCTGTCAAATAGTCTTTCCAAAGGAACTAGTCCCTTCAGAATGTGATTTCTAGGAAACTGAACAGTATGGTGATTAGCGATTTTGTTTAGGAAAACATCATCATGAGGATTGCTTTCAGAATCTTGATCTTGATCAATATGTAGTGCAAAAAACTCATCAACTGTATCAAGGAATCTTTTGATCTCAAGATCATACTCAAATATTTTCCAATGCTTGACATTGTTAGGTATAGAGGGTTTGTAATTTAATTCTATGACATACCTGAGATTTGGTGGCAAATGGACTCTAAAATTGCTTTCTGAAACAACCAAAGAATCATCCATGATGTTTTCTTCTCTTGGAATAAATTAATTGTTGAAAGCTAGGAAAAAATTGGCAATAAGGTCCCACACTTCATTTCTATAACTTCTTAGCCTAGGGTGCTTAGCTTGGTAAATATTTCTGACTTGATGGAAAATTAACTCGACATCCCCAAATACCGATATCTCTTCAATTCCCATGTCTTTTGTGGCCCTCAAACCTAAGACGAGAGATTCATACTCTGCCACATTATTGGTAGTTTTGAATTCTAACTTGTAGGACAGAGCTATAGTCTCTTGAGCAGGTGAAACAAGAACCAATCCAACACCAACACCTTTCTTAGAAGAGGCTCCATTGAAGAAAATTTTCCACACAGAGGTGATAGGAGGGGAATTTTCACAAAAAGTAATAGGCCGCTTTTTGATTTCCAGAGGAGGTTCAAGAGCGTCGGTGAGTTGCAGAAAACTAGATCCCAAATTTGTGTTAAGAGAAAAGATAGGATGGTTTGTGGGGTTTTCTTCATCACTAATAATGTAGTCCAAATGAGCTTCCCTATAAAGTCTCTTATGCTTACCCCCAAACACCAGAATGGTATCATAGGTGAGGTCCATCTAGAAAGTTCCCCCTAGTCTTTTTATCCAGGATCTAGACAGAAGCATCCTGAACTTAGGGGGAACATCAGCTACCACGATGTCCATGATCACACTTTTCATTGGCAGCTGGAACAGAGATATGAACAAGTCTTTTATAACTCCAAGGCACTTGACCTTCCTGGATTCGAAAGAATACAGGTCATGGTACGCTTTTGTAATCTCCAGACCGAGCTCTTCCGTGACAATCTTAGGCATAAGATTGTGACATGCCCTCAAATCCATCAAACAGTTGTGCAACACCTTGTCATGTATGTTTAGTGAAGTATAGAAGGGAGGGGATGAATCATATCTATGTTCTACCAAAGGACCTAGGATGATTGCAGAATTCTCATCTTGGATGTTTACTAAGTCTATGGAATGAGATGAAGGTTCATGCTGCAACATTTTGGAGAGGAACCTTTTGAATTCTTCATGCCTGACCGACTCTAAAATGGGTACAAGGATTCTAATATTTTGTATTTCATGATAAAATATGAAAGAGGAGGGGGGCTTTAGAATTTCTCTAACTTCTGGAACATGAATTTTGACCACCGGTGGGGGGGTCTGTGCCTTCTTTTCCTTACTTCAGTCTGCAATATATTTAGAAGGTTTTTCTTCTCTGGTAGGCTGATCAGGGATGTTTGATTCCCCTTATTTCTATTTGGAGTGTGGATAGTTTTTCCCCCTTTACTCAACTCATTTAGTTGGTTGTCCATTAGAGACTCCTTGTATGCAGATTGAGTTAAATGGGTAAATGAGGAGGTATCCCCAAGACAATGGATTTCGGGATCAACCTCCTCTTCCTCTTATTCTTCATCAGTAACAAGGTTATTTTGGAGAGGGGCTTGAATTATTTGATCATCCCTATCCTGGCCTATTTGATATCTTTGGCTGGTTTGAGGGGCATTAGTTGGTCTTTTGAAACTACCCCTATTATCAACATTTGGTGGATTCCTATATCTCTGATTTCCTTCCAATTCGATCCTTTCCATTCTAGTAGAAAGTGACTTTAGGAGTTTGGTTACTTCATCCATTTGAGGGGGGACAACAAAAAAACTAGAAGTCAAACCTTCAGACCTACCCTTTCTTCTATATCTATTAGCCTTACTCCTAAGATTATCAACTGCGAATATATTAGATTTTACTTCAATGGATGCATCTTGCATATGAGACAAGGAGGTAGCTCTTCTTTCTCTCAACAGGAGGCAAAAACAAGGGTCAAAAGAATTAGCATAAGTCATCTTGGCAAAGGTTTCTGTAGGTTTAATTTCAGCAGGAATCTTTTTATACATCTTATTAAATCTCTTCGCAAAGTCTGAAACAAATTCCCCTTCTTCTCTCTTAAGTGCCCCGAATTCTATAATATAATAAAGGAGATAATTTTTATTCCCTTAGTGTCTTAAGAATGAACCATCCAGAGCATAAATCCTACCAATAGATCTAGGAGGCAAGTCCTCAGACCAGTCCCTAACATCACCATCAAGGCTCTGTACAAAAACTCTCATCCACACATCTTCATTTTCGATGAATTGAATCTATGCAAATATATAAAAGGATGGAAGGTTCTCTTCTGCAGTCACATATCCCTCTCCTATGAACTAGGGCATGCGCTTAAGGTAGTCCGTTGTTGGGAGAGAATTCATATGCTGAGGTAAAACTAGAGGGGTGTATCTAGCAGCCAATATCTCAACCATCCTGTTCCTAGGAGGATTAGCGCCTGCCATTTGGACATGAATTGGAGGAGAACCAAGAGGATATGGAGTTTATACAGGCAAGACTGGGGTTGTGCTTCTAGGATGAAAAGGAAAAGGCTGAGTGTTAGGAGATAAAGATGAGGGGATATAAGTAACAAATGTTTCCCCTTCTGTAACTGCAACAACTCTGATAAGAGGAGTAGGAAAGTATTCTAAGGTCAAATCTCTCTCCTTACACTTCACAACTTCAGGGGAGAAAGGGGTGTCAAAGCTCTCTCTTTCCAAACCAAGAATAGGAGGGGATAAATCAGCAAGAAAAATCCCAAAATTTAACTTTCTTGAAACTCCGGCAGTTTGTATAATAGGAGAATCATAAACAGTTACTGGAGTTTGTAAAGAGGGATTATGTAAATTATCAGAAAAACTTGGTACAACTGTGGAGGTACCTTTTTGAGCGGTCTTTCCCTTTATGATAATTTCCTCTGGGTCAGATTTAGACGTTTCTAGAGGTAGCAGTGAAGTGGACCTCGCGTGTTTGCCTTTAGGAGCCAAAACTGAAACAATGGAGTCGCCAGAAAGTGGAGTCGCCAGGTGGAAGCTGAAATCTTCAATGGTACTGATGTCTGATGCACCTTCAAAATCAATAGCTCTTTGTCCTTCTTACCCAGGGAAATGTCTTCAATTCATTCCTTGACAACGGTGCCAGAAATGTTAGCACTATAATTCACCACCTGATTTCAGGGGAGGTAAGACCAATACCCATCAGTTTGTATGTCACAATGAATAAATTTAAGGGGGTTCGAATGGGCGTAGACTCAAGATGATATTGCTTTAACTCAGAAAATTGGACTGGTATGCATAGGAAGATGAGGTCTTGATTCAACTTCAGTCAGTAAGGTGTAGTATATATGAGTAGGAGGAAGAATGGTAAGGAGAATGTTTTTGCTTAAATGACCAACTTATTAAAAAAATGAAATTAGTATGAAAGGTAAAATAAGGACCAGAAAAGCTAATCCTAAACAAAACAAAGAGTAAATTATGCTAAGCTACTCTACGCTTAAACTATATTTTCTAAACATAAACTTATGTAAAAGAATAATACACGTGCATTTATTCAAATTATGACCCAAATATTGTAGCCTTCCTCTTGAGAAATAAACATGATTTCTTTCCTACATATTTACTTCAACAAGAGTCTTATTGTCATGGTAAGGGATCATCTTGATATAACATATTTGTATCCTTAGGTTATTAAGAATTTTGAACGTCCTTATTAGCCCAAATTCTTTATTGACAAGATGAAAATATCATGAATATGGAAGCACTTAGGTAACTCATTGATATAGAAAATAATCTCATATAACGATACATATTAAATGATTTTCCCATCATAAGCAAGTGAGAGATAGTATTAGAAACCATTCTTGAATGAGATGATTTAAAACTAAATTCTAATAAGTAATGAGTGTTGGATTACTGAGAGGGGAGGGTGAATTAGTAATAGAGAAATTCAATCCTTTTTAACCACAATATGCAAGTGTTATATCAATATAGAATTATCATCCAATAGTTGCAGAGTAAATAAACAATGAAATAATCAGCAATCATACACATACACAGTACACCATTGTTTTTACGTGGAAACCTGTAATACCCCAAGGGCATGCCCCAATTGCATTATGTTTTATAGGTTGGTGAGACAAGTTTATATAAGTTGGTGGGATTATGTGTTTATTAGGCCAGAGAGCCTAAGTGTTGAAGGCTAAGAGCCTGATTTTTGTACATGTAAGGATGCACATTATTAATATAAAAACATCTATGCGTGTGGACCAACCATGATGAATGAGTGATGGGGGACTAATCTTCCGCAAAGCCTGGGTAAGGGAGAGGGGGTTGAAAGGTTGGGAGAAAGTCTAAGCTTAATCTCTTAAGTCCTTAAGAATAATATTTTATTATTATTCCAAAACCATGTGAAAATTATGTTATATCCAAAGTCCTTGGAAGGAAAGGTAACTCCCAAGGAGGAGGAGCGTGCTTCATGGGTGACATGTGTTGACCCAGGCACATGGAATTTAACCTAGGAAATGAACTGTGTTGGGGGTTCGACCTCCGATTCTCCATCCTCCGTCTGAATTCACAGGTGTCGATCATCGACCTCTCTATTTGGTGTTTTGTGTTGGATCCTTTACCTGAACCATGGAAGTCTCTGCGTGGAATCTCTGTACACCTTACAGATCTCCGAAACCAAAGCCGTGAGTCTGTCTTTTATTGCTGGTTAGGAAACCTGAATGTCCCATAATTTCTGAGCCTTGCTATGATGTAGCGTCTGTCTGTCACCAATTTTGGGAAGCTCATGTCTGTGTTCCCAGTTGGTTGTTGCAGTTGCATAGTTCTTAACTACGTGTGGCTTTCTGGGCCAACTGTGTTGGAAACCAAGTTGAGGAAAACATGTTTCCAAGCCTATGAGCGACTCTCTCCAGGTGAGAGAGGGCACAGAGGAAGTGAGAAATCCTAGAAGGGGTCTTCTAGCTGCCACAGAGCTCRGAGACTTCAGGTCCGGCCTATTGTTGAAKCCCAAGGCAAGCGATGTTTAGCAGTTGAAGGACTGTCCRWGTGACAATGAAGGTGTATACTCTTGGGYTGGGAMAGGCATGTGGGGAATKMGAATATGTGAGTAGTGGGCATAMGTGGYTGCTGGGAAAGAAACCTTACTCTGTAACTGTGTGATTGCCTTATTGACCTTGTCTAGCCTAGGAATCCATTACTCGATGGAGCTTAGTCCCAACTCAGGGGTGACCTACTGCTGAGAGTGATGAGYAGTGCGGTCTAAGGCTAGGAGGTTCGTGGAAGGTATGCATGCATTTGGTGTGTTACCATCATACAGTTTCAAAGATAAATATCCGTTTGTGCATAATAGTATGTTATGTATGTTTGTGATGCTTGCATGATTATTATGTGTTCTATTGTGCATATGAATTATTTTTAATGCCATTGATTATGTATGCTAGTAGTAATTATGTGCTCACTCTGTGTTAATGCATTTGAATTCATTAAAATGCATATTATATAAGTGTTATTCCATAGTAGCATTACTCCTGGTGTGGGTTGACAGCCCGGGGATAATAGATTTTGGTATCAGAGCTTTAAAGGCTAAGTGAAGGTTGTGTTGGTATCATTTCTCGGTCTTTGGAGGGCCAAGCATGTTACATTTTGGTATCAGAGCCCATCGTTTCAACGCTGAACCTGGACAGGTTGGATAAGTGGTCTTTGGATCCGAGTGTTCAATTAGAAATTATGTTTGGGAGAACCAATTTCGGACCTTAGAATGTCCTTGAGTGCCAATAAGTTACCTTGGATGCGTTACGAAGCTCAGGAGAAGTAACGGTATCATAAAACCATGACTAAAGTGGTACTGGGGCCATAGATTAATGTGGGCCACAGGATCTGTTTGGAAGGAAGGGAAACCTTTTTCAACCATCAAATCTAGAGAAGGTGCAGGAAGGTTATCCTCGAAACCTTTTGAAATTTTGGTAATCGGGAGAAACAAGATAAGAAGATGCATGAAATCCCGATGCCTGAAACTCTGAAATACCAAGAAATATCTACATTGTAGATCATAGGAAAGGAGCTTGATCGTTGGATCAAGTAGGCAAGTAGATTGTAATTTTGGAATTTCGACAATCGAGAGAAATGAGGTGTGTTGATGCACAAACTCCTGATGCCTGAAACTCCGAAACAAAAAGTGAACCAGGGTGGGACCTTCCTAGATCTGCCACATGCCACCGCCTTAGTTGGTGACAGTTGTACTACATGGGCCCGAAGGGTAAAGTAGATTGGAATTTTGGATGTCGGAATATTGGGAAGAAGCAAGTGTGGGAACTTTCGAGGTGTAAAGTCCTGAAGTCCCAAGGTCTGAAGTCTTGAAGTCCCGAAAACTTCGAGGATGGAAAGAAAACAGTGGATTTAAACTGTTGGATGATGGGTAAACGTGGACCATTGATGCACGCAATTTCATGAATTCAGTAATCAAAACTCGGAGAGATAGTTGTGTGTGTTTTGAAATCTCCGAAGGCCGAAAGCCCGAGTAGCACCTAGTACTTTAGCATTTGGTCACAGCCTGTGATCGCATGGCTTGGGGAATAAGAAAGAGGGGGATATCACCCGAAAGTTACAGAGCTGAGAAGATCTCGGAAGATTCATGAAATCAAAACATTTTTCTTAATCGGATTATTTTTGAATGTGTGGATTTTGTTAAAGAGAGATGGCCTGACAAATTCTGGTTGTCTGCATGTTGTGATTGCAAAAGTTTGATGAGTGCCAAAACCGTTTATAATTTCCATGGAGTGAAAATAAATGGAAGAGGTGTGGATTGCCTCTAGCTCAAAGAATGAAAGAGAAGGAATGGACATCCACTTGGGAGTTGAAGGATCAAACTCCAATGGGCATGGAAAAGAGATGGATAAGGAAGGGCATATGATGCAAATCATTGAAAAATTGCAGAAAGATTCCCAAAATCGCCGAGAAGATAGAAGAAACCTTAGGAAAACTTAGGAAAAACAAGGTGAATTTAATGTAAAGTTGTTAAAGAGTTTGGAGAGAATCGAAAAGAAATTGGAAAAAGAGAGTGACTCAAGCAAAACCGGGAGTCGTAGGACCCCTGAGAGGAAACGAAGATCGAGAAGTGTTAGCAGACATCGTCGTCACTCCCTGAAGCATTCCAGTAAGGAAGCACATAATAGTTCAATCCCATCTCCTACCAGAAAGAACAAGAGATTTGGAATGGATGAGCTGAAGTGAGAAATGAACAAGATTAAGCCTCTAATTTTTGATGGAGAACATAAGAAGGAGGAATATGTCGAAACATGGTTCCTTGGCATGAAGAAATATTTCCAACTGCAAAATTATTCCTCTCATGCAGAAAGAAGAATTGTGATGTATCAATTGAAAGGAAAAGCATCTATGTGGTGGGATCAACTTGTGCAGGTACAACACATGAGAGAGAAAGATATCACTTGGAAAGAATTCAAGAGGTATTTTGAGAAGAAATACTTGACTAAAATATACTATGATAGAAAGTTGATGGAGTTCTTCGAACTCAAGATGGGCATCATGACCATTGATGAGTATGAACAAACATTTCTGGAACTGCTGAAGTATGTTATGTTCATCAAGGAGGAGACTGTCAAGATTCATAGGTATATAAGTGGATTTCCACCTTCCATTGGGGATAAGATTCAGTATGATGACCCTAAGACTATGGAAGAAACGACAAGAAGAGAAAAATTATTATATGAACAACAAAGAGAAAAGCCTACCTTCTAGAAGGCTTGGGAAGACAAGAAGAAGTTCAGGAAAGAGAAGAGATAGAAAGGAAGCAAACCTTCCTTTTTCAAAAACAATCCTCAAGGACAACCATCTTATAGAGAGTCCAGAAAGGATGAAATGGGTGGACAAATGCCAAGGCAGATACCTATGGAGTGTTGGGGTTGTAAAGGAAACCATAGGTATAGATATTTCCCCCATAGAAGTGATAAAATGAGAGTATTCCACAATGTTCAGCATGCTAAAACAATGGAGGACATGGGTAGTAGAATGCCAAGGATGTATGCATCCCTGAACAACAAGCAAGTTGAATATCAGTCGCACATGATTGAAGTGGAAGGTATGATCAACAACCATGCCTCTACTATTTTAATTGATTCAGGGGCTAGCCATATTCATACAGATCCTAGAGTGGTGGAAAGTTTGCAATTGTTGAGAAGCAAACATGAAAAATCTTGGTTAGTACAGCTAGCTACAAGAACCAAGAGGAAACTCATTGAGTTGGTTAAGTCCTGTCCAATGGACATGAATGGACTGAGCACAAAGGCTGAACTGGACATTCTTCCTTTGGGCTCTTATGATTGTTTAATTTGGATGGACTGGTTGGACCAACACCATACCATCATGCACTGTTGTAACAAGGAATTCACTTGCCTAGATGAAGAAGGGAATCAAAAAACAGTCCATGGAATTCCTAGAGTTTTTGCTATCAGAGAAATCTCAGCAATGCAACTGAATAAATGCTTCAAGAAAGGTTGTCAATTATTTGCATCCCATGTGGAGGAAGCATCTAGGGATGAGATCTCAAAGATAAAATGAGAGTCTTCCACAATGTTCAGCATGCTAAAACAATGGAGGACATGGGCAGTAGAATGCCAAGGATCTATGCATCCCTGAACAACAAGCAAGTTGAATATCAGTCGCACATGATTGAAGTGGAAGGTATGATCAACAACCATGCCTCTACTATTTTAATTGATTCAGGGGCTAGCCATATTCATAAAGATCCTAGAGTGGTGGAAAGTTTGCAATTGTTGAGAAGCAAACATGAAAAATCTTGGTTAGTACAGCTAGCTACAAGAGCCAAGAGGAAACTCATTGAGTTGGTTAAGTCTTGTCCAATGGACATGAATGGACTGAGCACAAAGGCCGAACTGGACATTCTTCCTTTGGGCTCTTATGATTGTTTAATTTGGATGGACTGGTTGGACCAACACCATACCATCATGCACTGTTGTAACAAGGAATTCACTTGCCTGGATGAAGAAGGGAATCAAAAAATAGTCCATGGAATTCCTAGAGTTTTTGCTATCAGAGAAATCTCAGCAATGCAACTGAAGAAATGCTTCAAGAAATGTTGTCAATTATTTGCAGCCCATGTGGAGGAAGCATCTAGGGATGAGATCTCAAAGATTGGATATCATGCGGTACTAAAGGAGTTTGAAGATGTATTATAGGAGGTACCAAGGATACCTTCGAAGAGAGATATTTATTTGTCTGTAAACTTGATGCCTGGAGCAGCGCTAGTGTCAAAATCTCCTCACAGAATGAGTACGCCAGAGCTAAAAGAGTTGCAATTGCAGCTTGAAGATATTCTGAAGAAGGGGTACATATGCCCAAGTGTGTAACCTTGGGGAGCCCTGGTCCTGTTCATGAAGAAGAAGGATGGAACGTTGAGATTGTGTATCGATTTTAGACAATTGAACAAAGTGACTGTAAAGAATAAATACCCTCTGCCAAGGATTGATGACCTCTTCAATCAATTGAAGGATCAGAAGATATTTTCGAAGATAGACCTCAAGTAGAGATATCACTAGGTAAGGATAAAGGATGAATAAATTAGCAAGAATGCCTTTAGAACAAGGTATGGACATTACGAGTTCACAGTGGTGCCGCTTGGACTGTCGAATGCACCCACTGTTTTTATGTGCTTAATGAATGGTGTATTCAGGGACTATCTAGAAACGTTCATCATAATCTTCCTGGATGACATTCTGGTGTATTCCAAGTTAGAGGAAGAGCATGAAAAACATATTAGGATGGTGTTGTAGTTGCTAAGAGAGCACCAACTATATGTCAAGTTGAGAAAGTGCTCGTTTTATCAGGAGCGGATCCATTACTTGGGGTATATTATTTCGAAGGATGGGATAGTTGTAGACCCTGAGAATATTGAGTCCATCAGAGAATGGTAAGCACCAAGGAATGTGACATAAGTCATACTCTTTATGGGTCTAGCTAGTTATTATAGATGGTTTATCGCAAGGTTCTCGAGGATAGCTCACCCTATCACTTCCTTACAAAGGAAGGAGAAGAAGTTTTAGTGGAAAGATGATTGTGAGAAAAGATTTCAACAATTGAAGCAATTGTTAACCAGTGCTCCAATATTGAGGATTGCAGATCCAAACGAGGATTTTGTGGTGTGCACTGATGCATGCAAAGAAGGACTAGGAGTAGTCCTCAGTCAGAATGGATCCATAATTTGTTATGAATCCAAAAATTTGAAAGAGCACGAAAGGAACTATGAAACTCATGATTTGGAGTTGGAATCCATAGTACACACTCTAAAGAAATGGAGGCAATACCTCATGGGAAGGAGGTTTGAATTGAGAACAAACCATAATGGTTTGAAGTACTTGTTTGATCAGCCAACCTTGAACTCTAGACAGAGTAGGTGGTTGGAGTTTCTCTGTGAGTATGATTTTGATATCAAGCATATAAAAGGGAAGGAAAATAAAGTGGTTGATGCACTCAATAAAAGAGTGCATGAATTACATGCTACAACCATTAGCATGTACCGAAATGATATTAAAAGTAGAATTTTGGAGGTTGCAAATACAGATTTGCAGTACATGGATTTGGTAGCAAAGATACAACAAGGTAAGATGCCACATAAAGTGGAGATTTACAAATTGGAAACTGATTGAATACTTTTGTACAAGAACATAATTTATGTACCTAATGTCCAGGATTTGAAACTTGCAATTTTTCATGAAATGAATAACTTTCCTTATGCTCAACACCTTGGATATCAGAAGACTGTGGCAGTAGTCAAGAGCCATTACTTTTGTCCAGGTATGAAGAAAGATACTGCATAATACATCACCAAATGTATGGAGTTCCATAAGGTTAAAGATGAACACATGCACCCAACAGGGTTGCTGCAACCTTTACCCATTCTTGAGTGGAAGTGGGAAGTAGTGACAATGGATTTCATCACAGGATTTCCTAGAACAAGAAAGCAACATGATTCAATCATGGTGGTGGTGGACAAGCTTACAAAATATTCCCATTTCATTCCATTAAAGACCACTCTCAAGGTAGTGGTTGTTTTCGATATCTTTATGAAGGAAGTGGCATGATTGCACAAAATTCCCAAGACAATTGTGTCCGACAGAGACCCAAAATTCACCTCGAATTTATGGAAAGGGTTATTCAAAGGGTTTGGAATGAATCTAAACTTTAGTACATCCTATCATCCTAAGTCGGATGGGTAGACAAAGCAGGTGAATCAAGTGACATAAGACGTATTGAGGATGTATGTGATGGACAAACCATCGAAATGGGAAGACTATCGACACTTGGTAGAATTTGCCTACCATAATGGGTATCATGCATCATTGAAGATGAGACCATTTGAATAAATTTATGGGAGAAAGTGAAACACTCCAGTAAGCTAGGATAACTCAACTAATAGAGTAGTAGTTGGGCCAGAGTTGCTCAAGGAAATGGAAGAACGGATGCTGAAAATTAAGTAGAATTTAAAGGTTGCCCAGGACATGCCTAAAATTTATGTTGATAAGAACAGAACCCATAGAGAGTTTAAAGTAGGAGATCATTTTTTTCTGAAAGTAAAAGCCAATAGAAGTTCCCCGAGGCTGGGAAACTGTGCCAAGTTGGCAGCCAGATTTTGTGGGCCATTTGAAATCCTAGAAAGGATTGGGCCAGTTGCATATATGATTGCATTACCTGCATCCATGAATGTACATAATGTGTTTCATGTTTCATTTCTTAAGAAATATACACCTGATCCTAATCATGTGATTGATTGGAATGTGATCCATGTGGAACAACAAGTTGTCCTACAAGTGCATCCTTTGCGCATATTGGACCGAAAAAACAAATAGCTCCGAAATCGAGCCATAGGACTTGTAAAGGTCCACTGGACCTTGTACGGTCCTGAGGATGTGACATGGGAGCATGAAGATGTTATGCTGGTAGAATACCCATGTCTTTTTGAAGATTTTGGAAATCTTGCTGAGGCTGTGTGAAAGTTGCACTGAGGACAGTGAAAAAATAGGGGAAGGGGATTGTAATACCCCAATGACACGCCCCAATTGCATTATGAATTGTAATTATATTTTATAGGCTAGTGAACCAATTTTATATAAGTTGGTGGGCTTATGTGTTTATTAGGCCAAAGTGCCTAAGTGTTGAAGGCTAAGAGCCTGATTTTTGTACATGTAAGGATGCACATTATTAATATAAACACATCTCTGCATGTGGACCGACCACGATGAATGAGTGATGGGGGACTAAGCTTCCACAAAGCTTGGGTAAGGGAGAGGGAGCTGAAAGGTTGGGAGAAAGGCTAAGATTAGGATCTTAAGTCCTTAAGAATAATATTTTATTATTATTCCAAAACCATGTGAAAATTATGCTATATCATAAGTCCTTGGAAGGACAGGTGACTCCCAAGGAGGAGGAGTGTTCTTCATGGGTGACATGTGTTAGTCCAGGCACATGAAATCTAACCCAGGAAATGAACTGGGTTGGGGGTTTGACCTTCCATTCTCCATCCTCCCTTTGAAATCGCGGGTGCCCATCATCGACCTCTCTTTTTAGTGTTTTTTGCTGGATCCTTTACATGAACCATGGAAGTCTTTGTGTGGAATCTCTGTACACCTTACGCATCTCTGAAACTAGATCTATGAGTTTTTTATTTATTTCTGGTTGGGAAACCTGAATGTCTCGTAATTGCTGAGCCTTGCTATGTTATAGCATCTGTCTATCACCAATTTTGGGAAGCCCATGTATGTGTTCCCAGTTGGTTGTTGCAATTGCGTAGTGCTTGACTGAGTGTGGCTTGCTAGCTAGTGTATGTTTGTGCCAAACCTCATTGTTTCCCGACTATGTTGGAAACCGAGATGAGGAAAACAAGTTTCCAAGCCTGTGAGAAACTCTCTCCAGGTGAGAGAGCGTGCAGAGGAAGTGAGAACTCCTGGAAGGGGTCCTATAGCTACCATAGAGCTCAGAGACTTCCAGTCCAGTTTGTTCCTGAAGCCCAACGCAAGGGAATTTTAGTAGCCAAAGGACTATCCAGGTGACAGTGAAGGTGTATACTCCTAGGATGGGACATGCATGTGGGGAATGAGAGTTTGTGAGAAGTGGGCATAAGTGGCTTTTGGGAAAGAAACCTTCCTCTGTAACTGTGTGACTGCCCTATTGACCTTACCTAGCCTAAGAATCCCTTTCCCAGTGGAGCTTAGTCCCAACTCGAGGGTGAACTACTGCTGAGAGTGATGAGCAGTGTGGTCTAAGGCTAGGAGGTTCGTGGAAGGTCTTCACACAATTGGTGTGTTACCATCATACAGTTTCAAAGATAAGTATCAGTTTGTGCATAATAGTATGTTTTGTATGTCTATGATGATTGTATGATTATCATGGGTCATATTGAGCATATTAATTATTTTTAATGCCATTTATTATGTATGCTAGTAGTAATTATGTGTTTACTCTGTGTTAATGCATTTGAATTCATTAAAATGCATATTATATAAGTGTTATTCCACAGTAGCATTAATCCTTGTGTGGGTTGACTACCTGGGGATGTTACATTTTGGTATCATAGCTTTAAAGGCTAAGTGAAGGTTGTGTTGGTAGCATTGCCATGTCTTTGGAGGGCCGGGGATGTTACAAAACCAAAAGAGGGAGAAAACCACATAATGATTTTTCTTATATTTCTTTAAGAATTACATTCATTAGAAGCACCAACTTCCTTTGTTTTCTAGCTGCAACTACTATACACCTCATGTATGTGCCAACTCATCAACTACTTGTCTCAACCATGTACCCAACATGTACCTAAACCATATACCAAATACATATTCCAATATAACCATCAAATGTCTCTAGCAATACATCACACTATCCATAACCAAATACCATAAACCATTACATCAAACCATGTGCCACAACCTCACTGTTATACAACCTCTATCAGTAACATACCTCAACCAAAATCCCTCATCAATTTCATCATCCAAATCTAATTTGTAACTCTGTAATTGACCTCGTGTATATGATCACATACCTGAAAACTTTCCTTAAATTTAACAACAAGAGACTATCATTTTATCAAACTTGACTTTAGTCTCACATGACTAATTTTGGATTAGTCAACAGCCCTAAATTGAAATAATCATAACTATGTACCTGTAATTAATAAATATATGAAAATGGTACATAATGTTCTTCAGTGTCTTTTATGCAATTCCTCCAGACTTCACTACTTGGAACCTCTCAGAAAAGGAGTTATAGAAAAAATGGCATAACTTGTTGAATTTTGGCTTATTCTAGACAACAAACTTGTAGAGCGTGACCCACACTAAATATTTGTTTTATGGATCTGAAATTGTACACATAATACTAGAGATTGTACTATAACCAATACATTTGGTCTTACTAAATTTGGATATGTTATTAAGAAGTTATGATGTTTTTACCCGAAACACCTATGTTAAACTAGTTTCAGGACTAACAACAAACCCTATTTCCCAGGGCGTGTAACTCCAAAAATACAATGACCCACAAGCTCAAATTTATATCAAAGATAATTGGATATGGTTCCTCAATGGCCTCCCAATTTGACTGTCCAGATCATTCTAGAAAAACAATTATTGCGAAAATGGTGATATGACCTATAAATAACATACCTTAGAAAGCATCATCAAAAGAATTTATCCTCCCTTGCATTTCAACCTTCTTTACTTCACCTTCCCTCTGAAATTCAACTTAGATATCCTTTGGTTACCTCAGTCACCTGTATATATTCAATATGCTCAAGTGTGATTAAAATGAGAGA
>SNQJ01S0192409.1:0-10076 GCA_010110895.2 Picea sitchensis
TAATTTGCATCTCACAAATTAATTTGACTAAGACCCATATTCGGCAATTTCTCCTCCTTAGGCGCCTAGGGAAGAGAAACACTTGTCTTGGTACATTATTTTAACTAAAAATTTAACATAATCACCCCGAGGCATGTCACCTTCTTGGAATCGAATGAATACAAGTTGTGGTAGGTTTTTGTAACCTCCAACCCGAGTTCATCCATGACAATTTTAGGCATGAGATTGTGAGACGCCCCTGAATCCATCAAGCAGTTGTGCAATACTTTGTCATGAATATTCAATTATGTATAAAAAGGAGGTGATGAATCATCTCTATCCTCTACCAAAGGTCCTAGTATGATAGTTGGCTTTTCATCTTGGAGGTTGACTAAGTCTGTGGAATGAGATGAAGGTTTAGGCTGCAATATTTTGGAGAGGCACCTTTTGAATCCTTAGTTCTCGACCAACTCTGAAAGAGGTACATGGATCCTAATCTTTTGAATATCATGCTCAAAGATAAAATAGGAGGGAGAATTCATAATCTCCTTCACTTATGGGATTGGGATTTTGACCACTGGTGGGTTTGCCTCCTTTCCTTTAATGCCATCTGCCACATTTTTAGCCAGTTTTTCGGTTCTAAGAGGTTGATCAGGAATGCCAGACTTTCGTTCTTTCTTCTTGGACCTAAGGTTATATCTATTTGGATTGTTGTCGGTCCTTTCTTCTTTACTCAACTCGTTTAGTTGACTATCCATGAGAGATTCCTCATATGTAGCTTGGGTTAAATGAGGAAATGAGGAGGTGTCTCCAAGACAATGGATTTCAGGATCAAGCTCTTCTTCCTCTCCTTCTTCATCAGTAACAAGTCTATTTTGGAGAGGATATTGAATTCTTTGATCATCTCTGTCCCTGTTTATTTGGTTTTTTTGGATGATCTGAGGAGCATTGTTAGGTCTTTTGAAACTACCCTTATTATCATCATTTTGGGTATTCCTATAGCTCTGCGTTCCCTCCAATTCCCACCTTTCCATTTTAGAAGAAAGTGATTTTAGTAGCTTGGTCACTTCATCCATTTGAAGGGGGGGGGACAGAGGAAATAGAATTCGAAGCTTTATACCTACCCTTTCTTCTGTCTCTATTAGCCTTACTCCTAAGCTTGTCAACTACCAAAATATTGGATTCTACTTCAAGGGCTGCATCTTGCATATGAGCCAAGGAGGTGGCTCTTCTTTCTCTCAACAAGAGGAAAAAATCAAGGTTAAAAGCACTAGCATAAGTCATCTTGGAAGAGGTTTATGTAGGCTTAACTTCAGTGGGAATATTTTTATACATATTATTAAATTTCTTCGAGAAGTCCGAAACAACTTCCCCCTCTTCTCTCTTAAGTGCCCAAAATTTTGTAACATAATAAAGGAGATATTTTTTATTCCCCCAATGTCTCAATAATGAATCGTCCAGAGAAACAATCTCGTCAATAGATCTAGGAGACAAGTCCTTGAACCGATCCCTCGCATCACTGTCAAGGCTCTGCACAAAAACTCTCATCCACACATCTTCGTTTTTGATGGCCTAAATCTCTACAAATCTAGAAAAGGATGAAAGGTGATCTTCTATAGTCAAGTCTACCTCCCCTGTGAACTGGGGCATGTATTTGAGGTAGTTTTTGGTGTATCTAGGCTGAGGTAAAACTAGAGGGGTGTATCTAGCAACCAATATCTCAGCCATCCTATTCCTAGGAGGATTAGCACCTGCCATTTGGACATGAACTGGAGGAGATGGAGTTGAACAGGAAAGAATGGGGCTATGCTTCTGGGAGAAAAAGGAAAAGGTTGAGCATTAGGAGATAAGGACGAGGGGCTAGAGGTAACAAAGGTTTCCCCTTCTGTAACTACAACAACTCTAATAGCAGGAGGAGTAGTAAATTCTGGAGTAGGAAAGTATTCTAAGGTCAAATATCTCTCATTCCACTTCACAACTTCGGGAGAGAAAGGGGTGTCAAAGATATCTCCTTTCAAACCAAGAATAGGAGGGGAGAAATTGGCAAGAAAACTCCCAAAACTTAAATTTCTTGAAATTCCAACAGTTTGTATAATAGGAGAATTAGAAACAGTTACTAGAGTTTGTAAAGAGGGATTATGCAAATTATCAGAAAAACTTGGTACAGTAGTGGAGGTACCTTTTTGAGTGGTCTTTCCCTTTCTGATAATTTCATCTAGGTTAGCTTCAGGTGTTGCTAGAGGCGGCAATGAAGTGGACCTCGTGTGTATGTCTTTAGGAGCCAGAACTGAAACAGTGGAGTCACCATGTGCAAGTTGCAATATTCAATGGTACTGATATCTGATGCACCTTCAGAATCAAGGCTTATTTTTCATTCTATCCTAGGGAAAAGTCTTCAATTCATCCCCAACAACAACGCCAATAATGTTAGCACTGATAGTCACCCTCAGATTGTGGGAAGATAAGACCAGTACCCATCATATTTTTTGGTGGATGTTGGTTTTATATGAGTGTAGGTCAATGGACAAAACTCAATATATGAATGATGTTCCACACAAAACTGGACAAGAAATGCATAGGGAAGTGAGGGCCACAACTAAATTCATTCAGTGAATTGAGTTTAAGTGTGAGTAGAGGGAAGACTTAGTGAGAAAGGTGAACAAGACTGCTATGAGCATCAGGCTTTCAAGCAGCTTGGAGAAGAAAAACTCAGACTCAAGATCACTCTTAAGCTCAAGCTTCAGACACTAAAATATGTCCAAACAAAACAGTCACAACAACACAATGATCAAACCTACATCACCATGCAACTACAACAACTCGAATGGATCCTCCATGCCCAAGACATTCAGTGTAAGAGGGGAAAATATCACAAGGAAGTTGACTAAAACTGGTCACGATATCGCTGCAATCAAACCTATACTACAACAACATAACAACCATCCACTGGATCCTCCATGCCCAAGTGTTTCAGCACAGTTTTTCACAAAGAGATGAAAATAGGTTGACTTCTATTAATCTGAAAGTATCAAATCCGATACATAACCAGAGAACAGTTCTGTCATCAAAACATTACAAAATAGGGATCTCTTCTCAACTTGTTGATGACATTAACAAAATATCAAAAATACTTATTTATACTCATAACAATTCGCCACTACCAAGAGTGTGATTTGATCACTACATTCAAAGCATTTCATCTGTGAGTTCTTCTGTCAGACTGAACGTGCACCCCTCTGTCAGATGCAAGCTCAGATTGGCATGGGTTTTGCAGTAAAATCTGCCCACAGGGGTACCACGGGTTGACGGTTAAGTCCCCACGACCGGGCCTTCCATGCCTTCCATTTATGGGGTGAGCTGAGGTTTCAAACACCAAACCTACCTTCCATTAACTGCCTTTCCTCGAAGATTGAACGATACATAATTCTCAGGGGTGCGACCACGTGCTTCTGTTGGATAAGATGCCACATAAACATGATATTGCGGGGTCGTCAAAAGCGGTTTGGATTCATACCGCTTTTGGGCCCGCAATCCATCACATGTTGCCACGTAGCATTTTCGCCATACCATGGTTTCCATTGCGGGACCGCTCAAGAAAATCATCACTTGATCATGTTGCGTCCCCGCAATGGACTGTGGCCATATATCTGGTCCTGATCTGTGATCTGAGCGCACCCACTAGATTTAGCTCCATTGCCAAGCTTAATCGCCCACCAACTTTAGGATTTTCCAAAAGTGTGCCTTGGGATGGGGTGCCACTTTTGGCGTTGAACAATAACAACTCTCGGAGGATGATCTGATGTGGAGACCTGACGTCACCATGTTGATATGTCACAGATGGAGAGGTGGCATGTGTTACTCAAAAACATGATAGAGGCATGTCTGAGAATGCTTGAAAAGAGTGCCACGTATCAAAACCATAAGGGTGCCACATGTCTGTGTTGATGGTCGCCACACATTTGTCTCTCCAGGGCTCGAGGGATAGCTCCTTTTCCTTTGGATCCTTTATGATATTTTACCCGGAGTTGGCGATCTGATGATGCATGTCTTCCTGGGATCGATGACTGAGAGCCCTTCGTGGCTCCAAGCTTCAGACTTCTCAATAGTCAAGCTTTATTTGCCCCAAGAAAATTTGTCGGAGCTAGGGATCTGAAGACACGTGGCTCTTGGATTTGGATGGCTGAGATCCACTTCGAGTCTCCAGGATCTGGGAAAATCAAAACTCAAACCTCTTATGCCTTCAGCTTCTTTTACCTAAAGGTATGGATCCGATGACGTGTGGCCCCACCAATAGATGGTCTAGATTCACTTCGGGCCTTCGAGACTTCGGGGCTTCGGGCACTTTGGCACTTCGGGCTTTAGTCCTTCGAGACTTTGCAATGTTTAACTCCCACAATCCTCTGGAGCACCGAAATCTGAAGCGAGGGATCTGCCTCCACGTGTCCTCTAGTTTTGATGGCTCAGATTATTTTGAGAGTTCGAGCTTTGGCCCTTCGGGACTTTCATGCACTTCTCACTTCGAAACTCTCGAAGTTCATTCCCCCGAAAACTTGGATCAACTGCCACCTATCCCCTAAATATTTACGGCTCTTGCTTGCTTCAGGCCTTCGAGGATTTTAATGGAGATATATTTCGTGTAAATTTGAAATATCGAATACCCAGGGGCTGTTAATATGGAATTCTCTTGGAATCTCCGCCGTTGACAAAATTCAACTTGACTGTTGCTTGCGCTTCGAGCTCGAAATGGACTACCATGAAAATTGCACCTGACGTCCATGGTTGCATCCTGAGTGAACAAGGACTTGGACGACTTGTTGTGGGCTAGGGAAAACAAAGAGAACAGTGACTTAAACAATGGAGACGAGGGTTCATCCTTGGAGAAAAAAATATAGGTTTAGGGCCAATACTTCCTTCGGGTAAGACATCAAGGGGAATCAGGTTGCTCGAACAAAAAGGAGCAAACAAAAAAATGACTTTAATAGTCGAAGGGGAAAATTCAAGATCTAGCCTGCAAAAAGGAGAGACACATTAAATGATACAGACTTAGGTATTCACAACAATGAACACATACGACTCTAGACAACATTATGTGATAACAATATGGATGATGTCATGTTGGACCTAGGATCCAATGTGAAAATATTTTTGAAGAAGTATTGTGAGTTGAAGGGTAAAACAAACTTGGTATGATCTTCTATCCAATTCAGGCTTGCCAACCAATATAGAATATATCCTCTTGGCGGGATAGAGAAAGTGGAAGTGAACATTGAGGGGGTAAACACCAAAGCGAACTTTGAGGTGATTGAGATTATGGATGACTCGAACCCATACCCATATCTACTTGGAATTGACTGGGCATTCAATAACAACACAATACTAAACTTGAAGCAACAATAAATTTTCTTTGAGATTGACACTTTGATGCAGGAGCATCGCTCCATGTCAGCCAGCTAGCCAACCACGTCAGTGCGCATGCATTCATATGCTAAAAGGGAGGCGCAACCTCATTTGAATTTGTATTGAATGTAATTGAATTGTCTAGGCTAGTGAGCCATGAAATACGTGCTTTGAGCAGGCGTTAGGTAGGATCGGCTTTAATGCCAAGAATGGCTGAGATCTAGATCCATACGCTGGACTAGACAACCATTGAATGTAATTTATTAGAGTAGGTAGACCTGGAGGGAAGCACTCGATGATCCCCTCAGGTAAAAGAGATTTTTATATCTCATTTTGAGGAAGGGTGTGTTGAGTTGTAGAGCCAGAGAGAGAGAGAGCTCTGGAACACCATTGTAAAGATACAGGCATTTTCGCCATTGTTAATACAAACAACAGCTTTTCCTGCATTTTCTGTGTGTTGAATGGATGTCTGTAGGTGTTCCATGTATATGCTGTGAATGTATGTTTTTTAAGCATTTGGAAGGAGTTTGTGTGACTTCGGGCTTGAGAGGTCTTTGAGGTTTCATGCCAGGAGGGTATGACAGAGGACTGCGGTCTCTGAATACCGGTGCATTGAGGATGCATTTCTGAACGCTGCAGGTTCAGGCAAAGATGTGCTGAGGCACAGAATTTGAAGTCAACAACTCAGAGGAAGAAGACCTCAAGGTTGCTGAATACCTTGGAGGTAAGGTTGTGTGAGAAGAGACACAGTTGCAGACAGAATCGTGGAGGATTTTGTAGAGCTCTGCCAAGTGGGCATTGAGCGTGTGTACAGGAGTGCACAGAGGAAGAACTATGCTGTGAGTTCAGAAGATAGAATATCTGAGGAGTTCCGTAGAGCTCTGCCAAGTGGGCATTGATCATACGCACGGGTTGCATTGGAGAAGAACTCTGCTAAGAGTTAGAAAAAGGAAATAGAATCACTGAGGATTCTGAGGGCTCTACCAGGAGGGCATTGAGTAGGTGCAAAGGGTGCACAGAGGGGAACCCAGAACTACTGAACATTCTGTGGAGAATATACTCTGCCAGGAGGGCGTCGAGGAAGTGTGCAAATAGGCACAGAGGTGAAGAGAACTCTTTGAGTTCTATGTTGTGAAGGGAGAGTCCACTGAAGGACCTCCACTGGGTTGTTGAATACCCAGAAGTACTCAGGAAAAGGCTTGAGCAAAAGGATAGCCAGGAAGGCATCCATTTAATTCTCCATCTGTGGGAGAAGGAATAGAAAATCCCTAAAGGGGTCTGAGTGTTCATGGAAAGCTCAGAAGAGGTAGCACCAGTGCGTGCATGGGAAGACTCTGCGAGGAGAGCAGAAGTTGAAGAATCCGTCAAGGACTCGAGGATAAAGCTCGAGAGGAACAGTGCTTTTGCACACAGACTCGGGACTGCAAGGAGTGCATAAGCTCAGGAGGAATAGCGTTCTTATACGCGCAGGGAGCTCAAGGAGGAGCATAGCAGTCGTCGGATCTGCAAGAGTCACGTGGAAGTTAACCTCGTGAACAGGAGGAGAGAAGTCCCGAAAGATATCGGGATATCGACCATTGGGACATCGACATTCTTGGAGTCGAAGAGTCGGGAAATCAGGAGCGAAAGTCCCGAATTTGCGAGGATTGATTTGAGCTATCCAAACTGTCTGGATAGGTGGCGATAATCCAAAGCCCGTCGATATTTCGCATATCAGAATTTTGTGAGTAGAGAGGCTGAGAGCTTGGCGTCAAGAGTCGTGAGACGCGAGGTCACGAAATGGCGAAGTGACGAGGATATCTGGACCATTCGTTTGGGAGCGGACGCATGTCACGAGATCACCCATCTCTGGGACTCGGGCACCGGAGGTTGGAAGAGGAATTCATTCGAATTCACGAGTGGCGAAGAGGCAAGAACTCTGTGTTGTGGGGCCTAGATGACGTCATATCGGGACATCGACATTCGAGATCGGTGTGGGGCCACAGAAGTTGGCAAGCGGACAGGTGGCACATCGCATCTCGGGAGTTCGTGAGTAGAAGGGCCAAGAAATTGGTGTCAATAGTCGTGAAGCGCGAGGACATGAGAAGCGGCGAAGTGGCGAGAGGATCTGGACCACCCATCTGAGGAGGACAGGTGGGAGAGATCGAGTGATCTTGTGAACTCGGGAGTTTGTAGGGTAAAGGCTCAAGTGTTGGGCATCCCAAGTTACGAGGTCACGAGGTCACGAAGTGGCGAGAAGACAGGAGCAGTCCATCTAGGGAGGACATGTGGCAAAGATCTAGATGATCTCGCGAACTCGTGAGTTTGCAGGGTGAACGCCCAGTATTTGGCACTCAAAGTCGCGAGGCGCGAGGACATGAAGTGGCGAAGTAGAGAGGAGATCTGGATCGTCCATTTGAGAGGGCACGTGGTAGAGATCGAGAGATCTCGCGAACTCAGGAGTTCGCAGGTTGAGAACCCAAGCATTGGGTACCCCAAGTCGCGAGGACGCGAGGAGAGAGAGAAGGATAGTCGTTGGATCTGGGTCATGTGAGAACCGTTGGATCTACACGTGGGATCGCACATCAACATCTTGCGAGAAAAGGCTTGAGGATATGGGCGTGGGGATCGCGAGATTGCGAGAAGTGATATCCTGATAGATGGAGGCAGTGTGGGCCATAGCGGAGCGCGAGTGGAATACAGGTGGCACGAAACCCTCGGGATCTCGCCGCGAGAAGTCCTGAAGTATTGGTATTAGGATTCGCAAGTCGCGAAGTATCGAGAGAAAGGTTCATGTGGACGCGTGGTAGAGCATAAGGTGGGACCGCGTGGTCGGCGGGTAGACACACATTGCCTAGAGAGAGAGGCAACATTCCGTTGAATTCTCGCATCTCGGGGATTCGTGGAATAGAAGGGTGAAAGCTCGATGGTTCGGCCTACGAGGTCGTGAGTAGCGAAATCCCTCAGGGAAAGGTCAGGGATTTGACTGACCATCGGGTCTCAGGGATCCGAGAGCCCAGCGGTCAATAGCGAACTCACGAAGCTGCGAGTTTCGATCCTCCGAGAAGTTAAGGAAGGAGGATCGTGCGAGAGAAGAAAACTATGGGTGCAGATTTCCCGATAGGGAAATAGAAGAACCTTGGAGTTCTTCGGGCTGAAGAGGGGATTAGAATCGGTCCTGTGAGCAAGAGGTGAGGCGGAGAGACCTTGCGGGGTGATAGGTTGGACCTCTCTGCGTCAAGTGGTATCAGAGCCTAATTCTTGTCTGTATATTTCAGGCAAGAGGGGAAGGAGATAAAGAGCACTCTGATACACACGTCAAAGTAGTATCAGAGCTAGTTCTTGTCTGTATATTTCAAGCAAGAGGAGAACAGAGGAAAGCAGGAGGAAGACAGAGTGCTGAGGAACTCTGTGACGATTGTTTGCAGGTAGGCGACAGTCAAGAATGAAATCATTGGGACTGTAGGATGAAGTTGAGCACTCAGGATTGCAGGAGTGACAGTAGCAGGTTTTCCAGGGAGGTAGACAGGGATAGCAAGATGGCTACTGAAGGCCATAGAAAGAAGAGAAAGGAAGAAAATCTTGCCGAATGGGATAAGGAAGAGACTAGAAAGCTCTATGAATTAAAAGCAGACATAGAGAAGCTCGAATTGCGGATGCAGCATGATAGGAGGAGGAGACGGATGCACAAATTTCCCATGGAGAAGGAAAAAGCGAAATGGCTAGTCAAGCAGTTGATGGTCATGAGACAGCGCAGGTTATTAAAGGGATGGTTGAGGTACGTTGAAAACCTCAAGGCCACAGAGGAAGAGATGATTGATTACTGTATGCCGGAGACTGGGAGAGGTCTCGATGATGATGAAGAGGATGAATTGGGATCAGCTGAGGATCTCAAGGACTACCAGGAGGGCAGGGAAGAAATTCCGGATTGCCATGAGGGAAACGAGTTGAGATCAAGTGAGGATCTCACGGACTGTCAGGAGGACAGCCAGGGAATTTCGCATTGCCAGCTGGGCAATGAAAGGAGATCACTGCGAGATCTCGAAGACTGCCAGGAGGGTAGCAGAAGGTTTCTAGTTTGCCAGGTGGGCAAGGAAACATAGATGGAATTAGTTGATTCCATGGACTGCCAGGTGGGCAGAGATGAGAATTTGGGACTAGTTGAAAGTCTCAAGGACTCTTTGGAGATTTCAATTCAGCAAGGAGTGCTGATGAAGATGGGATTGGTTGATCTCATAGTCTGCCAGGAGGGCAGCGGAAGCATCCCATATTTCCAGGTGGGCAGGGATGAGCAGATGAGACTGTCTGAGGGTCTCATAAAACCAGAAGTGAGTTGGAATCATCCAGGAGAGCTGACAAAGCAGGTGAGCTCAAAGGATCAACAGGTGCAGCTGACAAAAGAGGAGGAAGATCAGGATGATCTTCTGATGATTGGAGGAATTGGGATATTCCTACCATGTGCCCAAGAGGAGGCAGAAATTTGCGTTGCAGGTGCAGCAACAACAACAGAACAGTCACAACTGATGATCACTGTCGAAGAAGAAGAATTGGAGCAGACATTTGAGACTGCCCAAGCAGATGAAGAGAAGAATGAGCGTTTCGAGGAACATCTCAATGATTTCAGCCAGCGAGATGAGAGCACTGTAGCATTGGAGCTAACAACAGAAGAAGAAGAAGAAAACAAAGAAGATGATGAGCATTCTGAGGAATGACTCAGCATT
>SNQJ01S0192410.1:0-12678 GCA_010110895.2 Picea sitchensis
GGTTACCACCTAAAACAAATAGTCCCGGCAAAGAAGCCAATAATGAAGTGTAGGCCCAAAGAAGAACACCTGCCTGGAACAAAGCAACAACAAACCAATATATATGTAGGCTATGATTCAATGGGTTAGTACTTCATAAGACTATCTGATATCAATATATAAGCAATTATAACAATAAATATTGACGAAGTCAATGTTTGTTAATATAGCAATGAAATGATATCACTTCACCAATAAATATCAAGATGATGTAGCAATCAATGTATCCAATCAATCCCTTATTCAATAAATGTTTTAAACACCATTCAATTGCCTATAAAATGAAAAATGTTGTGTCAAGATGAAGTAACCAAGGGTGATGTTAGCCTTCTTAGGGTTAGTAGTTAGTTAGGGTTTCAATTTAGCAAAGGTTTTGAGAGTTGTTTGATCACTTTCACTTCAACGCTGGAGGTCTAAGATCAGTGCCTAAGGGTTAATGGAGTCAATTTAGAAGAGGACGCAAGGGTTGAAGGAAACTAAGGACTGGAGGGAAGGGTTCTGAAGTGCTGCTATGGTAGGGCCTCAAAATCAAAACCCTACGGGAGAGAGGCTCACTCCGGTGTTGCTAAAGCAAGGCCTCGTGCTCTCTCCTCCTTCCTTAGGTCAACTTGGCAAAAACGGCTAGCATAAAAGATAAATCAAGACTAGAGAGTGTGGTGAGGGAGAGTGTTGCTAAGGCAAGGCTCTATCACCAAACCCTAGAAGCAGGACAACCCTAGGTGTAGATAACCTAGGCCTGGGACGTCTTCTCCTTCTTGACTTCAGAGAGTACGGCTAGCTCAGGGAGAAGAAGCAATAAGAGTATAGCTATGGCTAGGCTCTTCCTTCCTTCCTGCTTCAATGGCTGAAAATTTCTCTTTTAGGGGACATGAAACAAGGACCTACTTGTGTGCTTGTCACCTACGGTTTTTATCAACAAATTATAAACATATGCAAGAATATAAGACTACAACCATTCAATCAAGAAGTTTTGCAGAAAAAACACTTACATATCACCATGAAATAGCATGCAAACCCTAGTTGTAAACCTTCCTTCAAGAGAAATGCCAAAAAATGCCAAGAAATGCCTTCTTTCAACAAGTGCGCCTCACTAAATCAGCAAAACTACCCAAGTAGGGCGCAAAAATCAGACCTCGCTAAATGAGTGAGTGATGTGTTATGTCAAAATGAGGCTAAAACTCCTCAATATATAGTGTATCAATGACCTTAATTAATTTTAGGTCATAAAAATGGCCGACAAGACCAGAATACTGTTTTTACATTAAATTGTCAAATTAAAACCCTAACTGAGTTGTAAAAAAGGTAAAAGCCCCTTCAAGGGAGGCGCTAACCCCTTTTAGGGAAGATGAGACATCCAGGAGCAAAACGTTAGCCCCTCAGGGGCCTCTCCAACATGCCACACATGCCAATGTTGCACAGTCTGTCTCCGAAAATGTCCATGAAGCTGGATGACGTCATGGTGAGGATGGGGACGTTCTGAGCCTTCCAAGGCCAGCATTCCACTGAAAAGGGATCATTCCCCCTAGGTCGGGCTCTGCCAAAGTGCCTCTGATGGAACGTCCTCTTCTTCCCTGGTGCAAAACCTCGGTCAAACACTGTCCTGTCTTTGCCCCCCTGATAGGGTGTCAGCAACCATCTAATGGGCTCTTCAGCCCCATGGAGGTCCGAACTGATCATCTCCCCATGTGTACCAGTCCAAATGGTACCTATTCGTCGGGCATGGTCCTGCACATCAAAAACTACGCCCTCCACGAGCTCATCAGTCACCGGGATCATAGCAATGTTAATCATGTTTCATCATCAATATTATCAAACATATGCATAAGACCCTAATACATCAGTCAATAGCTCAAAGAGATTACAAAAACCTACAATACATGATTGGAGAAAAAGACAAAGGCGTCCTATTGGGCTAGTATCCACAAGAAATGGGAAGTCTCTAGGAAGGAGTTTCATCCAAGCCATGTAAATGAGATGATGACTAGGGATGTCAGACATGTAAGGTAAGAGTGAAACTATAGGGATGCATAATGTTACTGTGGGTGCCTTTATAGAAGGTGAGTTTCACATGTCCTGGATGCAATTTTTCCAAGCTTTGTTCTTGCCTTCATTCTTTTCTTTATTTGTTTTTCTTCTTCTTTCTTTTATTCAAGGGCTAACTAGAAAACATTGCCTTGGCATGGTGACCCAGTGACAGTGTTACCCACAAGTACTTTCCACATAGATGATAAAAGTGGCTCAGTAGAACCCCCTTTCCCTTGGCCATACAGCCAAAGGTCACTGCCGAATTAGTATTAACAGTATGGTGGAAATGTCATACTGTTTAGTACCCATGAACCTAATAGGTTGTATCATAATGAGACCTATCCTCTTGACTAGAGTCTTGTTTTATTTTCAGGTCCCTCTTGTTTCTTACTAAGAGCTTTTATTTCCTTCTCGGGGGATCACAGGTGAAACATCTCAGGGGTTTTATTTCTAGGCTTTTATCTTTTACCGGTACTTTTTACCTTCTGGGGCTTTAAACCCTTCTTCCCATGAGATAAGGTGCAACCTCACAAGCAGGTCCAGTCAATGCAGACAAGAGAATAGAACAGTCGTGAGGAGATAAAGATAAGTAATTGGTGCTTGCTATGATGAGGGGCCGGTGTGATGGCTTTTCATAAGTTCCCCCAGTGGAAAACCAGACCTATGGGCACAGGCTTGCTAGGATACCTTGTCAATTTCCCAAAAGCATGGTCCAAGTGGGCTAATGTAATATCCAAGCAATTGTTAGAGATAAAGGAATCAAATGCATATATTTAAAGGTTTTTAATGATCCAAAGTGACACTTACCATGATACACGGACCAATTACCTCAAGGAGAAAGAGCCCTCTCCCGTCTAGGAGACCAAGCCAGAAGGTGATGGATGTTGTTGCTTCTGTTGACAAGGCAATCTGATGAGAAAAGAAAAGGATGGGCCCTCAAGGCTACTTTCGGGTCAATCACGCTCTCGGTCCTCCATGTCTAGGAGCTGTGGGCCTCGAGACATGATCTCTTAGTTATCCTAAAAATGAGGATACTTATACCAGCAATTGAAACTCCTTTCTTGTGTTCATGCTTTAACAAATGCATCCCATGATCTAGAAAGACCATTAAGTCCTATATTCACAATTTCCTTCTCTGGAATAACTTCTTCAATAGCTTGTAGTTAGATATCTCTCAATTGTCTGATTAAATTTATAGTGATTCGCGAAACCCATTCTCACGGAGGATGGCGCTAAGACCCTAGATAAGTCTAGGGCTGATACACTCTGGTGCCCAGTGCGAGACCAACAGAGCAGTGCCATGGAAAAGGCCACTTGTGAGTGTCCCCGATGTCTGGCCCAGGGTTCTTGGTGAATAACAGCTTGAGTTAAAACCCTGATAAGCTTAGGGCCCACAGAAGGATCGAGTACCCATGCATATGGCATGGGATGATTCTTAGTCTATGACCAAGCGGTTAAAGTCACTAAGACTAAGCCCTAGGGCCCTGGAAATGTCCAGGGTACCCATTCATATGACATGGGTTGATCCTTAGTCTCTAACCTTGGTGGATAAGACTTGAGAAAGTTATGGAGCTACTTGATTCTCTATCAAGTACTTGATGAACACATGACCTTCCTTGAAGAGGACATAACCACAAAGAGGGATAAGTCCCATATCATTGATGATAAAGTAATAGGTTCTACATGTGATATGAAGGAATGAGTAATGCCACCTTGCAACCCCTCATTTACCCTTGTTTGATTGGTTTGGGGTTTTGTTGTTGTTTTTATTAAGGGGAGTAAATTTAAAATTTAAATATTAAATATTATTATCACATGTTTAAATTCCAAAATTTAAACATGTGACTTATAAATACAACTTAATCTAACCCTAAACACTAACCTAAACTTACTATATAAGAAACCCCCCTTCACCTTCTATTCACTTTTTATGTTCCTCTTGTGCTAGCGTTGAGATTCTCTCTAAGTCTGCGGCCTCCTTATTTCTGTGGAGAGCTACCTCTTGATCAGTTGCTAATGCCTGGTAGGCTGCCGCCTCCTCTTTGCTGTGGATGAGCCTATAGTTGTTGCCCTCTTTGCCGTTGTGTATGAGTGTTCTAGGCTGTCGTTGTTTTTCTTCTTCCATTGATTGTTGTTTGGTGCATGTTTAAGTGCGGCCTCTCCTGAATTTGAAGAAGGTACATGTCATGACCCCTCTTCAGATCTGTTGTGTACTCCTTTTGTGCTTGCCACAAGGGTAGGTGCATCATCCCTTACATTTTGTTAATTTTGGGTATTAGGAGTTTGATGTATGGCAGTGGACCTTGTGAATCTGACCACAATTGTGTGGACTAATTCTAAGGTGTTGGTACCCCTATCCTAAGTCTGTTGTGTAGCCCTCTAGCTAGGGTAGTTTCATGGGGTTACTGCTTGTTAAAGATTCTTAACTGCTCTGTTTACATCACTGTTGAAACAAGGGTTTATGATCCAGAGTGTTTTTGGAATATAGAAGGTTTCTTAACATGAGGAATTTTGTTGTGAGGGAGTTTGGGCTCTTTTGTTTGTGTTTTTTATCCTGTGGCCTTTGGGCTTGGTAGCAGAAAAGTTCCTTCGTTCTTTGGCATAAAAGATCCACTAGATCTATGAACTGAACCTTTGTGCGAGCATATAGCAGGGATCTATACCTATTGTAGTTCTTGTGCTATCTTGAGTAGGTTGTTGCATGCCGGTATGCTTCCTACTTATTTCCTTTAGATTTGGATCTGATTTGACTATAGAATTGTTTAATATAGTAAGCATTGTATAGATCTAAAGATATATTTATTGTGAAATGAAATGATTAAGCTGAGTTTTAGATCTGAAATCTTTGTTTAATCATATAAATCTGTTATATTGAGATATGTTCATTGCTACTTAGATGCGAGAGTTATATTCATATGTGATCTGGGTTGTTTCTCTTAAGTTGCTCTTGTCTTTTATAGATATCTACCTTCTATATGTTTATCTCGATTAACTCTGAATCTAAGTTGTTTTAGTCGTGAAATTTAAAGAGACTATTGTTTTGCAATTTACCCTAAATCTAACAAAATCCTCCTAGAAAATGCGAGACTCTGATGTCATCCTATTTGGATCTGATTTGACTACAGAATTGTTTAATATAGTAAGCATTGTATAGATCTAAAGATATATTTATTGTGAAATGATTAGGCAGAGTTTTAGATCTGAAATCTTTGTTTAATCATATAGATCTACTGTTATATTCAGATATGTTCATTGCTACTTTAGATCTGAGTTATATTCATATGTGATCTGAGTTTTTCTCTTAAGTTGCTACTGTCTTTTATAGATCTACCTTCTATATGTTTTATCTCTGATTAAGCTACAGATCTAAGTTGTTTTAGTCATTGAAATTTAAAAGAGACTATTGTTTTGCAATTTTACCCTAAATCTAACAAAATCCTCACAAAGTACGAGGCTACAGTGTCATCCTTAATCATCTTTGTTTCATGAAGCTCATTCTTCAGACTCATCATTTGTCCAATATTTTTTACTGCAAAAAGGTTAGTTAGGGCATCATACATCTTCTTGGATGAGTCAAGATTGGATATGTAGGGTATCAAGTGATCTTTTACAGAGTCCACAATGATACTCATAGTGTTGATGTCATTGTCCTTGAACTTCTCCATTGTTGTAACATTCTGAGGTTCATTTTCTTTTCCTGCTTCAAATTGTGGTTCCACGATCTTTCCCTTCACAATTTTGCTAGATGAAGGTACCAATATGTGCACTAGACTAAGGCGCACTAGAATGTCCAAGAATTATGCCAAACGACTCACTTGAAGTGCCCAAAGGGTTAGGTTAGGGTTTGTTGCAATTGCAAAATCAGAAACCCTTATTGCAGCTGCAACTGGTGCTAAAACGAGCTTAACAAAGAACTCTCGCGCTACCTTCTAGCGGTTAGACTGTTCTGAAGGTAGTGTTGGCCCATAACTTGTTAAAATATTCGATGTGTTCGTTTAACCATAAACAATATCACTATTGTCACCCAACCATAGGCATGCAACCACCCCTGAGCACCATAACCTTTGCTAGATAGAATGATTCCAGAAGCATCACTAGACCCAACAAATAACCAAGAGAGAGTGCACCTCTCTCCAAGGATAGCACACCAAGCAGAAAGTCCCAAACCACATACCAAGACCAGTTCCCAACTGTAGTCATTGCAGTTGCACTCCTCCTCTGGACTTGCACACCACTTGACTTGAGTGTGAGTGTGTCCAAATGAACTCAAGTGCCCTCTATTTATAGTGTTTTTTGTCAATTGTCTAGGCTGACTTCTTCTTTTGGAGGGTAATACTTTAATATTAATTCTTTTATTAAGTCGACTTGTCTTCTAGGGTTCTTACACATTTGTTTAGGGTTTCTCTAGCTTTCGGAATATTCTAATCTAGTTAGAGGTTACACATGGAGGTTGATACCTCCCGCGGCTACCATAATATCAACAAGTCCTTCTTCACCTTTGCTGAGATCTCCTTGAATCACAGTCCTTCATGACTCAAGCACTATAGCAAAAGTCATTATTTGTTCCTGTCCTTTGATCCTCGAGTCATAGTCCTTCGTGACTCAAGCACTTCAGAAAAAGTCATTTGCTCTTCATGTGGATGGCTCAAGCACATGAGCAAAAGTCCTTCTTTGCTCCTATGTGCTCTCTTGTGTCTTTCTCCTTCACCTAGCCTTGTTTTTATTATCTTGAGCTATGATTGAATCAAACATAACCCTAATCTCCAAAGTGATTAATAGTTGAGATTAGATCTCACCTCAATTGAGATCAATGGGTAAGGTTCATTTAATTCACTAATGCTAATAACTTTGGCATTTCATTAAATTACACTCACTTTAATTATAAAAAACACTTTACTTTAATAATTCTTTTAATTAAAGTAAATTACTAAAGTTGAAGGCTTTGGACGACCTCCACACATCTAGACACTTAGCCCTGTGCAGAAGTATCTGTCCGATGCTACAAACATCAACACTTGAGGCCTAAAGCAGGGGGGGTTTCAAAGCCTCCATAGGGTGCCTTTGGCACTATTCGCTAGCAAGGAACAGGCTGAGGAACAATAGTATGGTAGTATGCTAAAAATAAAACCAACATAAGTGTAGGCCTCTAGCGAAGTTATCATTATACATATCCATATCTGATCCTATATAATCCAGGGGTTAGAAGTTAGTGATGGATGCACAGGCAACAGTATAATGTGGCCAATTGTACAAGGCTTGGCCTAGTAAGTTATAGTCTATTAAATGTGGACACTAGAAACAGTCCTGCAAAGAGATCGACAAATTGAGATTTATAGCAGCTGTGAGAGATGCACTGCTATGTGCCCATGCTTGCTATAGGAGATTAAACTGTCATTTCTCTGATGGAAGTAAGAAATGTGATCTAGCAGCTTTTAAACAATCAGAATAATGGAGGAATACACAGAATATTGAGTTTAACAAGGACATTGTTTTTAAACTGTCGTGAAAACCCATAAAGAAAGAACATAATGCAAATATAAAATAGGCTTTAATATAATTAAGAAAAATATAATAGTGTTCAGTAACCACTGATTCAGCAACCTAATGTGCTATTACATAATTGAAGAATATTAAAGCAGTGAAAAGGGGCCAATATGAGGTGGATGAGAGGATATGGTGAACGCAAAAATGCTTGTTGTATTCAAACAGAAGAAATGACGATTATGGTCACTATATGGAAAAAAAAAGGCTATGGAAAAGAGAGACATGAACTTCTTGAAGTTATCAAAGAAATTGCACACGTGAATGATCATGGGCTCATTCACATTGACAAGAATGAATTGCTCACATACCACTTGCGATCGACCAACCATAATTAGATGAGTAATAGAGAAAAAGATGAAGATCTTAAGAAATCTACAAGATAGATTGTATACTTTTTGCATTATTAAACAAGAGAATGCTTTGATGATCTCTTTATTGAAAAAGATGTCCATACCTGTAAGCTTCTTACAAGCTTGGTGCTATGGTTAACATACCATGTTTATGGCAAAAGACAAGCTATACTGCAGCAATTGAATCTAAGACAATTATGACTAGCTACAACAATTGGAATATTTGAAGAACAGATCCAAAAACAGCATATAATATCAAACAAACTGTGTTAGCTCTTTAAACAATAAGTCTATTACAAAGGAATGAGTGTGTGTGAGAGAGAGAGAAAGAGAGAGAGAGTCAATCAACAAAGCAATATTATGAAGCTACAGTTCTCTCTAAACTCTGAAAGGTATTGTGGATTACCACAAAGTTAGTCAAAAAAGTTATTAACAGATAAGTGATGTCAGAAATCAAGCACAGAACCATTAGCAGACCTAGAGCATAAAGGAGCAGCAGCGACAGTGCCATAAGATTCACCACTAGAAGCATCTACTGGAGCTTGATTCAAGCGCTCTAAAACAACTATTCTTTTATGTAGCAGCTTCAGAGAATATGTGTTTGCTTCCAAAATAGTAGGAACCTGAGCACAAACAAGAACAGTGATTGCAAATGATTTAATCACAACAGGCCACATGGAAAATGGAGTATCACATGCACCCAAACGGGTTATAAGAAGGAAAGAAATAGCACAAATATACCTGTGTATTGATACATGCCATCTTGTGGACGTGTACAAAACCTACCATATCTTGATAATCAGTCAGCAAGCTAGCTAACTCCTTGTCTTCATCTGTTAGAAACAAAAAGCAATTTAATTAGCTTTATAACTAATAATGCCAAGGCCCAAAAAGGATCAGATTTTAAGAGCCTTTATAACTACTTGAGATTTTGTGTTTCCATAAAGAATGATTAACACCCTAACAATGGGGAGCTGCTGCTACTACAATAAACTGTGAGAGCTTACCAGGGATAGCCTTAACAGAGAGCACAATGTCTGCCAGGTGCTGCCATCTGGTGCAGAATAATGGTGTAAGAAGAGAAGATGGGAAAGTGATCATAGCCACTGCATTAGAGACTCGTAGTACTGCCCTCAAGGATTTCAGAAAGGAGAGCATCTCCCAATCCTGCATTCCACAACGATGGCCATATGTACATTTGGTCATTGCATGATGCAGAGAATATGCACTCTGTTTTAGTTTTTCATCCATAATAAAACAACTGTCCTCAATAACCTAAATATACTATTTATTAGACAGTATGTCACTAGAAAGCCATTCCTCAGTCCACTCCTATGAAAATTGGAGCTAAGCACAAACCACCTTGTACCTTCGAAGTCACAAACTATTTTCCATCCTATCATGGCCATTCCACTCAGGTGTCTAACATCAATGTCATTAAGAAAGAGGCAAGAACTAGGAAGGAATTAACCTCATACCATGAAGCTGGAAGAATAGAGCTTTACAGAGAAGAATAAAAAAGAATAAAAGAATGGCAACAGGCATTTAGAGAAGTACATAATACTTTGCTTGCAGAAAAGAATATCGAAACATGAAGCATCAGAGCATATACTAAACTACAAGATGAAAAAAATTCAAAAATGCCCATTAAGAAGTATCTTTTAGTTAACTGAGTAGCATGAAAAAAAATAACACATGAAAGTAGAATTAAGGCATGAAGCTCAGAGAGGAGCATGAAGAATTGATGGAATGCAGAGAATGTTTCACAGCTAAAGCACCTCAACCAACCATCAAACCATCCAGTATGAAAAGAATATAGAGCAGCTTCCCAACAACGGATGCCATGTAATATTTAGCAAAGGAGTATTAATGTGGAATGAAATCCCAACATGGGGATATGCCACTTTAGCAAGATACCCTGTAATATCACATAGATAACAACCATAGGCCAAAGACTGCCCACAAACCATGGCATCTAAGATTCTAAACCACTAATGACGTTAGCACTAGAGTGAGGGAGGATGCTATCACATCAACCCAAGGACTTGCACCCCAAAGCCAGCCTCTGGATTGGCAAATCTTTTGGTGTGGGTAATGCTTTATAAACCATCTTTGTCTCACAATTGTTATGCAGATAGATTGCTAAGAGGACCGAAACAAACAAAAGCCGGATGTTAGAGGTCCAACTTCTCCTCATTCCTCCTAATCTGACAAACATCATTGGAAAATGGACCATGAAGAGGAAGAACACAAGCTGTCATCCTGGCCAATGAGGTCACAGCTCTACAAGAATGAGATGAGCAATTCCTTAACAAAGTTGAAGACATGACACAATAATGCAACTCCTTACAATCTCTAATCATGACTTTGTGTTTTAGATGTTTGATGAGTTTTATCTTTTCCAATCTTATAATAAATGTTGTCAGAGTTGTAATCTAAATATAGCATGTGGTCCAAATCTGCTTTTGGTCTCATTTCTAAGTCATAAACAGAGGTTGCAAATCCTTACTTTCAGTTTGAGGTTTCAAAATTTGCAGACATCACTGCAATTAATGGAGTTCTGGAGTTCCCAGCACCACGCAGGGTGGATACTGCCCCCAAGTTGGTGCCACTGTCAATGCCTAGGTGTGCACTTCTGTACATTACAGGCATTAAGCTTCGCCGCAATTCCAGATCCTTTGATTCATTAAGCGTTTTTGTTGAAAATGATAATGTTAAATTTTTGTAACTTGGCATAGCTGTTGAAAGGAAAGTTAAAGGCCTCATTGATACCATTTCTAAATGTGGGTTAGGGGGGATGTACTTACCTCTTCAATTCAACTTATTACGCAAGATAATCTCAGGAGTTTGAGCTTTGTAGGTCCCAAGTTACAGCTCAGCTCACCATGAGGCTTTGTGATTGCTGATTTCTTAATAGGACAGGAGATTACGAAGGAATCTGATAAATCAGCAGAACATCTAATAGAAGCTGAAGAACAAAAATATGACAAACAGGTAGAAGTTGGATGAAGTTGGATCCAATTAGAAAGTTGGTTATGAAATTGCAGAAGAGGATATGACTGAAATACCAGAAGAATAGAGGATAAAAGTTTTGGAATTTCTGAAACAAAGGATGTACTAACAAATATCAGCGCAGAGAAGGAAGACGAATCTTTGATGGACTGCATTTGGTGATGAAGCTCACTTAATGAAAGTGATTACAGACAGAGGAGGAGCAGAGACCACAGCCTTAAATGAACATAGCAGTTTTAAGTCTCAGTTTGCCAGTTCTAAATAGAACCTAAGTTGGTGCTTTTTGTTTTCATGAAAGCACGAGATCAATGCCCAAAATTAGCCACATTCTCAGTGTTTCAACTTTGAGGATTAGCATGATGCCAAAGCTTCATAATGTTAGCTTTTGGGGTTACTTTGAAAGTGTTTTCACCTTGCTAGTAGAGCACTAGGGATCCTAGCCCCTTCATGATGCTTCATGAACATATGGATGGCTTAGTTTGGGTGGATGCTTGACCTTGGTTAGAGTGCTAGCATGGTGCCCTTACCTAGAAGGTTGTTACCATAGTTGGCATGATAACTAATCCAATGGGTGCACACAATAGGGAAGTCAGATGCTCGATTTCAGGAGATATCTAGCTACAAGGAGCATTGGAGGATGGCACTTATCCCTTGGAGCTTGGGACCATGTGATATATACCTTGAAGGTTGGACATTTGACATAATGTTGCTTGCATTGAGGAGCATACTTCATAGAGGTTGATAATGGACCTGGACACATATTGAGGAGGACCATTAGAGCTTACTGACCACACTGCTGCACATGAGAGTAGCATTGAGCACATGAGAGGACATGTGGCACACAATTAGAGGAGGAGTGCCTTGCATGACAACGCTTGGATAGCGGACCATTGTTGAGGAGGAACTCGGGAGCATTAGACTAACACCTTGTTGGAGAGCACACCATCTTGGAGGAGGGGTGTTAAGGCCGAGGACCATGCTTGGAGGGCATTTCACTTTGGGGGTTGGATAAACCCTAGTTTGACACATGTACAATCTTGTATTATAGAGTGCTCCATGTGGGCTTTCGTTGTTGGTTACTTGTATAGACTTATGTCCTTGTTTTATGTTATCCTTCCTCACCTATTATGTATATTAAGGGAGGTGAGAGCTCTTGTATTCATTATCATTATTATACTCTATCTTTGTACTTGTCTTAGAGATGTCTTGTAGGAAAGAAGACATAAAAGTTCATGAGGAAACCCTAGGAGAGAGAGAAGACTTGTAGGAAACAATACGATGGGGTTCATGAGGAAACCCTAGGAGAAGACAAGGAGAGAGAGAGAGACATCTTGGATGTTCATGGAGAGATTGCTCGTGTGATGTTAGGGTTTTCTCTTGTGATGCCAGGGTTTGTGCCATGTTGTTGATGTTTTATGTAGCTTCGGAAGATATTCTTATTGTATTTGATCAAGTCAAAACCCTAAAAGAATAATGCTAAAACATATTTGTAATGTCAGCTCAAGAAATCAAATGATATTGTATTTTCTATTTGAACTTTGTCAAGTCGGCCCACTTAAAGTACATTGGACCAATGCTGTAAATGTCGTGTCGGGGTAAGTGTCGGCGAGGGTGGGGTAGAGATCATGTCGGCGACATCGGCGGAAAATGTCGGAATATGTCGGAATATGTCGGCAAGACCTCAAAAAAATACAAAAACAATCATTTT
>SNQJ01S0192411.1:8928-26941 GCA_010110895.2 Picea sitchensis
TAGCATGCCCTGCCTCTTCAAAAAAGTGTTTCCCTCAAGTATTGATTAGTTATGGATTCTGATGTATGAAAATAGCATCCTCCCAAGTTTCATCTTTTTTCAATAGGTTCTTCCAATTAATGAGGAATTCCATAATTGATCTCGATATGTTCTTCCACTTGGTAGGGTATTCCACTTATGTTTATCCTACAAAGACAGACTTTTTTATCCATGTGATAATGGACCTTATTCAATAACTTATCCTCAAATGATAGGAAATTTGATAATTATGTATTCCCCTCTGATTTCTCTATCTAACCCCATGATTCTCATTCCAAGCCAATAGTCCAAAAAAATGTGAAAATGGTAAGACGACTCATTTTAATGATCCAAACCAAGGATCATCTACTTGGATACCAAATTGTATCGTCCAAATAACCCAAATAGCATAAGAATATAAATAATAAGTGATGCCACACTTTGAGAATGATAAAAAGTGAAAGATTAAAATGCCACTTTGAGGGGCAACCTACTATCACACACTCGCTGCGGCATAATAAATTTTTGGCCTTTTTGTTCTTTTCTCAGAGGGACATAGTTCCCCGAATCCCTATGGGGCCTGATACAGACCCTGCCATCCCCTTATCCGCACTCATATGATCTACGGTTATGGACACGGGCCAAACAACTTAGGCGCCCTTTCGCATTTCGTGACTCAACGATATGAGCAAGTCGATTCTTTCGACTCTGCAAACCCCAAAATGTCGAAATGTCGAAGAGGCTTCGATCAGCAATTATCCCCCCCTGGGCTATGTCTTGGTCCGGGTGACAACTCCTCATAAGACCTCCGTCCTGTTTCTATCGGGATTTATGAACACGAGAGCCCGACCTCTTGTCAACGGGACTCCCTAACTCCCGATTTTCGATTTCTCGATGGACTCTTCCTTTCAGGATTTTCCTGACATCCTGGATTACTGCCACGTGTCCTCCCTCAAATGGACGGTCCTCACCATTTTTCGATTTCATGACTTGCGACCCCCAGTGACACAAATCCTCTGTCAATTTGAATCCCCGGTACCTGAAACACCGATGGGCTCTCGATCTCCGCCACGTGTCCTCCACGGATGGACGGTCCAGATTGTTGCTAGCTCCCATCGCAACTTCACGACTTCGCAAGTCGAAAGGTTGAGCACTCATGCTCTTATCCCGCGAATCCCCGAGATGCAAGAAGTCAACGGGGTGTTAACTCCTTCCTCCAGGCGACGTGTGTCCGCCTGTCAATCATATGGGCCCCACTTTGTGGTTCTGCCACGTCTTCCTTCATGCCCAGCTTTCAGCACTTCGCAACTTCTGATGTCAAGAAGAGGTCCTCTCAACCTATGAACCTCCAAATGCGTGATACACGTGACAAGGCTCTGATCCAACGGTCCTCCCGTGACCTGGATCCAATGATGATCCTTGCTCCTCGTGATTTTTCCACTCACGACTTGGAGCACTCAACTCTTGGGCTTTCACCTTGTGAACCTCTGAGTTCGCGAGAGCCCTCGATCTCTGCCACCTGTCCTCCTTAGATGGATGGTCCTAATATTCTCACAGCTTCGCCACTCGCAAAGTCTAGGCGCCCAACCTTGGCACCTTCCCTTCACGAAACCCCGAGAAGCAATGTTAGCTTTCCCTCTTGCGTTCTCACTATTCGTGACTTCGCAAGTCGAAGGGTTGAACTCTCGTTCCCTTATCTCACGAATCCCTGAGATGCGAGAGGTCAACGGGTGTTGACTCCTTTCACTAGGTGACACGTGTCCGCCTATCTATCGCACGGGCCCACCTTACGGTTCTACCATGTGGCCCTCATCCCCAGCTTCGACACTTCGTGACTTCGCTTCTAGAAGCGCTACCTCCTTTATATCCCAACACCCGAAGTGTCGAGATCCTGAACTCCTCACTACTCCTTATCGCAACTCGTGACTTCGGGACTTTCGAGACAAAAGTCTCGACCTCCTATCCGTCGATATGCCGAAATGTTGAAATTCTGAAACATCGTCAATGCGGGTCCCACCACGGAACTTCCCTCCTTTTTGGAATTTTGGACTTCGCAACTTCGCGAATCCTGATGCTAAGCTTTCGGTTCTTCAACCCACGAAACCTTGAAATACGGAGTGTCGATGCACTTCACCAATAACTGGCTCACACAAATCCTTTCGCCCCTTCGGGACTTCGCCTTTCACGACCTCGCGAATCTTGAGGCAAGGTTTTTAACCCTTCAACTCGCGAATCCATGAAATGAGAGTATGCGAGTGATCCAACGGTTCTTGTCGACTCAAATCCTACAGTCTGATTTCTCTCGAACTTAAAACTTGAAAAAGGCTTATTGTAACTCCCCTGCTCCTCTGCAAGATCTGACGACTCTCAGGACTTCGTGAATTCTCCACGGAGAATTCTGACCATCCAATGCCTCCTTGACGACTCTTGCGAAGTGAACACAGTAATTCCTTCACTTCTATTTCGGGATTTCAAGAGAATCGTTCTTCTTCATACAGGGTTACTAAGACTTGCGCCTTCAAATCCTTTTCCAGGTTCTTGGTGAGCTTTCTAAGAAGGGTGTCTCTATGGGGAGATCTATCTAAGGTATTACCTGAGACGAATAAGGGTATAGATTTCCCGAGAACAGACTTGAAGTCTAAATTAATTCAATATGCGTATAAATGGTGATTTATAAAACATAATCCATACGTAGTCTTTCCATTATAAGCGTGCAACCACCATTTCTAAATCAAAACACTACATAGGCAGTCTTATACTCAAATCATTCATAAAACTTCACAGACTATGAGCATACATATCAGCATATAAATTTAAATATGCAAGATGTAAAAAAGTTATCAGAAATAACACCAGATGTGATTGCAACTGCTGAGAGGGGTGCTCATTTCCACCAAACCATAGGCTCAGCGACTCCCAATGGATTTACTACTAGCCACCCCCGAGCTGAGACCACGATGTTGCGAGACTGCGTCTTTTCTTGCCAGTGACCGAGAATGAGGGTTACTCTCCCCCTTCTCTGCTATCACTCACTCTCCATATCTCTAGAGTTCTTCCTCCTTCCCTCGCATCTGCCCCCTTCTCCCTTCTCCCTCACACCTTTTTCTCTTGAGAGGTTGTGTGTGGTGTGATTTCCCTCGCACTGGTCAGGCCTGACGTCTTTACGGATGGGCGGTTCACCCCCCCATCCCTCATTACTCATGAGGAGCCATTTACCTACCAATCCTAGTGAGTCATTTAATTCGGGGCCAGCGAGCCACTCTTGGTTCTCCAGGCCAGTGAAGTCCAAATACGGTATCGGTTTCAGTGGAAGTTAATGCCACATTTCCAGGTGCCTTCCACCACCTTTCTCCAGCCATCGTGGTCTCTTTTTCAGCACACCCCCTCTCAACAGTCCTGCAATATATATTCATAATATTATTTACATTCATGGCCCTTTTTACTAAGGTCCATTCCAATCACACATTTACATCTTTGAGTTTTCCATAGTTCTTGGTCAGCATAATTATTTTTACAGACTAGGGGAAACAAGGTGTTACAATTCCCTTCCCCTTAAAGGAACACCGTCCTTAGTGTTCTTTCTCAAACACCTGTCATGCCTTTCTCATTCGACCACTTCAGAAGACTTGACCTTCATCCTCGGTCCGATCCTTTTTCAGGATCTCAGTCTTCGTTACCTACCTTCCATAATTCTTGGACAACAAGCACATTAATCACAAATTTGTGCAAAAACATCTTATTGTTGCTCATAATTCAAAAGGAAAATTTTCATAATTTGAGCACAATACTTATCTGTGCAGTTTATGGATCTGTATCCACATGGTAGCTTTTTTATCCATGTTCATCGTCCTCCTTGACGTACCCATTGGATGCATGATTCCAATTCAATAGCTCACAAGAGCTATCATGATTTCATCTTCCTTTCCAAGGTTTTCCCGCACAGGAAACTACTCCCTATGTGCATGATCCCAATAATTTACAGGAAATTAGTAAGTTCTCCTCTTCCTTACGGTCACTGACCCTCCAGGCCCAAGCTCAAGCATCCCCCTCACTATTATACAGTCCCTCGGGCGATCCATCTTTCCCTACCGAGGTTTTCTTGCAAAGGAATCTTAGAGATCCTATTGAGTCTTATAGTCGAGGCGTCCATCAGACTTGCTCTGCCTAGGTGTCCCTCCGACTTGTGTTACCTCAACACAATAATTTTCAGTCGATCATGGCTTATCATGGGGTTTTTCATGGCTCAGCAGTAGCCACATTCATCATCTTCAGCTTTGACAGCCTTCATATGTTCCTTTCAGGACAAATCTTTTCTTCTCACCTGTATCACAAGTACACAAGATTTCGTGAGACGTCATCATAAATTCTAACTTTTAGAATTTTATTGCAAACTTGTCACCCACAGATTTATCAAGTCTCACGATTTGTTTTCATATTTGTCCCGCTCAGGAACCAGATTCATAATTATGGGACTTTCCTTCCCATAACATTTTAGCTCGGCAGGAAATCGGTCTTCCTTATGGGCTTACAGCATTGCCATATCCAAGACTCTTTCTTCCTGCATTCATTCCTCGGCTAATCAAATTGTTAGTTCTCATGTACATACATTTTATTGCACCTTTACAACATTGTCACAACAATTTCAGGATTGTGCATACTAACAATTAAATTCACTTTCTCAAAAGGAAATAACATTCCTTGCAGTTTGGCTCAGTAGGCAATCGGTCTTTCCTATGGGCTTACCTTCCTGCAATTCATTCTTCAATCAGCCAAACAAATTGTTAGATTTTCCATGTACATATATATATATATATTTCCAAATGTAATTCAACATTTCAAAGGGTTTTAACAAATGTGCCACTATCCATGGCCACAGTCATACCCAATGCATTCTTGCATTGATTTCAATTTCGTCACACTTTATGACCGGGTCTTGGCCATGGGGTGTTAGAATTTAACCGACCTTTTCCTCATATGGTTTATTTGTTTTCATTCATTCTTACAACAGGACCATGCTTCCTGCTATAGGCCAATCACGACCCCAAATTAGTACATATTAAACTTAAAATTTTCGCATGAATGTGCCCACGCATTATGCCTTCATTAATAACCAGGGTGCCAACACTCATGGCCACCCAAATTTGGTTTTCTCTAACACCTATACTACGTGGGTAGAAATGTTGGAAGGTCATCCTTCCTTAATGAGAAATCCCTTGCATGTCCTTTATGCAAATATGCATTTCCTAGAATTAATTCCATGCAACGTGCTATCTATGAGCACTTTTGTTTCCAATCATTCCTTGATTGGTCCATGTGTTCATGACATATCAGTTCATGAATTCTTCCAAGGGTTACAACCAGTGTTTACTACCAAAGGTTCATACCTCCATTATTCATGTTCTCCTTCCTGAATCATACCCTACTTGGGTATCCAAGGCATACAACTGCCCTTTCAATTTTATGCAATAAAAAAATATTTCGGAAGGGGTTCTTGCCAAATCCCTTCATACCCTATGCCACACAGTCACAAATATCTTTATACCAGCTCTTGGTTTCCAGCACCCTCTCTCTGTTCTCTACCTTATCAATAGTGTTTTAGCAAGATTTTCACAGTCTCGTCAACAATCTTTTGACCACAGCCTTTCCATGGTCACCCTCTGCTTGAGGTCGTTCATTATTGGCAACTGTCTTTCTCAACAGTTCCAATATTATTCCTTTCTACACATGACATACACCATAGGCACATTAATCGTCATGTAAATTGAAATGAAAATATCATAACGTTTAATTAATAAAAACATTTTCAGACATGTCTAGCATATCTGTATGCACTTCATCACATTATTCTTAATGTTTTTCATGAGTGTAACACAACAGTTCTCAATCATTTTCATAGCATTACAACCATCATTATTATGGTGTCAAAGCATTTTCATTCTTCAATGTACTAGCTTTCTCATCCCATAGAAACGTAATGCACAGCAACGGAAGAATTGAGGGCTCTCCCCTTCTCCCAATTCTTTCTACCTCGCCTGGGGCTTTTCAGCCTAGTCAAGTTATCTCTAAGGTCTCACTGCCTCTTCTTTAATCACAGCTTCAACCAAGCCGTATCAATTAAACATACCATTTTATTCATTCAATCATACTCAGGGGTTTACTGGCCTCTTACCAACCATATTGGTTTCCACAACTGCTCTTTTTCTGAGCAGCCCTAGGTTAGGCTCATCCTAATTCTTAGGATACTTCAGCATGATTTAGTAGCAACTCTTTGCTCATAATGAATCATGAACATGTGCATCCTACACACTTTCATTCGGTTATTAGGATGGTCAATATTCAGTTATTAGTCTTCTTTTACTTACATGATACTTTAAAAATGTAATCCAGGATTCTTGTACATGGACATGCCTTGTAGCCCATTATCCAACCTTCAACAATTATCAGGGTTGTGACTCTGTTCTTCTGATAGAGACCTTATACAGTTCCTCCACCAGGAACTTCTTCAGCATGCAACTTCCTTGTTGCAGATCCATCACCACTTGTGATGGCCTCAACTTTGAGTTAGCCTTTTTGGTGGTCTACCAAATATTCCCAACTTTGAGTTAGCCTTTTTGGTGGTCTAGCCTTGTGATGGCCTCAACTTTGAGTTAGCCTATGCTTGGTGGACATAATCCAACGTTTGACCACTTGAAATCCTTGTGTTCCTTATTTGTGTGATTGTTAATTATCATATGTGAATTTTGTTTTGCGCATTTACACTTCTAACACACATGAACTATTATCATCTGTTGTTATCGCGCAATAATGGGTGGGATCCTCTTTGGTTTTTGTCCATTCAAAATTTCGACGCCATCAGAATTCAAGGTCAAACAAATTCTAATTGTACGCCACTTATTCTCATCCAACGCCATCAGAATTCAAGGTCAAACAAATTCTAATCGTACGCCCACTTATTCTCATCCAACCAATAGTTTATGAGTTCGACAGACCAGACAATGGAAAGGAATGAACATCTGCAAACAACTCTAACACGGACATCAAGTTGCTTCATCTCGTGAATCTACACGACCGTTTTTTGTTAGTCGTATATGTTTAAAAAAACATACACGTAGCTCAATCTCCAGAAATTTCAAGCACTATAATTTCTATTTTACTTCATGTCAAAAGTCATATTGCTTGATTAGCTTTTTTTTAAGTCGAATTTAGTGCAATCCTGTCATGGATCACTCATGGATACTACCAATTTCGAATTCAAAATCCGACTATACTGCATGCATACTACATATAAGCACTTTAAATCCACTTGGAGATCTGCGTGCACATTCAACCTGGTACTTCGATCTGGATATATCTAAATTAGGTAGTCTCTATTCTGACTGTCAAAAGAAAGTTTTATGATAATGCCTTCTTTCAGTACTCGTCACACTATTGTTGAACATGTGCATTGATATTTACACTTGGTGATCGCCTCCCTCGAATCATGCAACAGTTGGTTAGACAACTCCTCAGAGCGATCAAATAATAATAATTGGTAGCAATCGATGTCGACCAGTGTAACACAATTTCATTCAATAGGGCTATGTAGATTATTTGGACAATATCTCATCTGAGATGAATCCTTAAATATCATAGAATAATTTTGTTCTTTGACAAATATTGCAGCAAAAAATACAAATTGACCTAACACCGCACTCGCCTTCTTTCTTTTAAGCCTGTAATCCACATTTACTTTTCTTTCATCCTTGAACTCAACCTTACCTTGTATTGTTCTTCCTCATCTCATACAATTTTATTTTGGTTTTCCAAGTGCAAGCTAAAATTAAGATTTAAATGCATTCAAGGAAGAATTACATGGTGTGAACCATATAGAATATTCACACATATGTTTGGGAAGGTTAACCAACCATGTTCTTTTCATTATTCATTACTAGTTATACCATCATAGGAATGGTTAGAATGGTGTTATCCACTATCAACTAACCATTCTTTAAGTTTATAACACATTACATATCCTCTTTTTATCTTTACATATTGATGCACTTTATCTTAGTTTATTGTTTTATTACATTGTGTGATCCTTACTAGTTATACCATCATAGGAATGGTTAGAATGGTGTTACCCACTATCAACTAACCATTCTTTAAGTTTATAACACATTACATATCCTCTTTTTATCTTTACATATTGATGCACTTTATCTTAGTTTATTGTTTTATTACATTGTGTGATCGTTTATTCATAAGCTTGAGAGGCTTCCCAACAAAAACTAATTTTGACTCAATCTATGGGAAAATCAAGAAATTGGATGTTCTAGGTTTTTATAATAATAATTAGGAGCATTTGGAATATTAGTGAAAACCTTACCTTTTCTCATTGCCATGGTGTTCCCTTACCATCCTCTCTTGTGGCTTGGCACCCAATCATCACTTTTCTCCTATAGAAATCATTTTCTTGTCTTGCTTTCTCTTGGTAAATAGTATAAAAAAATACTATTTCCCCCAACCCACCTTTTTATAGGATGATGTTTTTCATTTTCTAGGGACCTAATCACTTTAGTGCCTAAAAAAAGAGTTAGTTCTAATATGTTGTGAAAATGGACACACTAGGGATTTTAGACCTCCTAATCACAACTTTGTAGTCAATTTTCACTCCTATCTTTTGCATTGTCTCTTCAGATCTTGTTTATATTAGACCCATGATGGCCTCACACCCTTTTAAGGTCTCTATTTCTTGCAAAAAAATGGACCCCTAGTCTTTTCTTTACCTTATGTTTGCATCTATGAAATTTTTTTCTCGTGTTCTATTTACTTATTGGCCCTTTCCTTCCTTGCTTTGATCTCCCCTTTTGTTCCCTAAGATTGTGACCTTGGTTGGACCATCCTATATATACCATAATTGTTGCAATGTTATTCCAACCTTGATTGCCATTTCCTTTCCTCTAGATTTCGATTTTTTCGTCTTTCATGCATGTTCTTCTTGATGTTGGTTTACTTTCAACCTTACTCCTCTTATGGCGGGTTGGGCCTTTCAACCCAACTCCACTTGGGGTAGGTTGAATTTAAACATTGCACTCTCTAGGTAAGTTTCCTTCCAACCATACTCTTCTTAGAGTAGTCTTCCTTTCAACCTTGCTCTTCTTATTGCAGTCTTCCTTTCAACCCTACTCCTCTCAAGGTAGGTTTCATTTTACATCTGTCATTCTCAAGCTCGGCCTCCTCACATGGTTTCTCCCTTTAAAGTAAGTTGTTTCTCATCTTCCCTCTACTTAGCATATGTTTCTAATCATTTTTCATAGGTTCTTCTCTCACAAGTATTCACGTGGTAGGAATCTATGAGATTGAGGCTTTCTAAAGTCAAGTTGCGAGGATATTTTGACACTACAAGTTGGTTTAAGTACAACTTGATCAAATGAGTTTTTAATTCAAGTGTGGTTTGTGTGTGTTTCTTTAGTGTGCTTATGTAGTTATTAATCTGATGATCACAATTATGTCTTACACATAAGTGATCTAACAATTCAACATCTAGTCATTATTAACAACATATAATGGAGCATAGCTTAGCACCTACTAGTCCATGATATCTATTTAAAGATCATGGAGGATCATTTTCCATTGATTGATACTAGAAATATTCATGTAAACTATTTTTATTCATTTATAAGTTTATTTTAGTGTTTTGGATTATTTACCCTCCTTGAGGGTTTTTAACCACATAAATACTAGTGTCTCTATCTTGATGTGTGATGTAGGAGCATCACTACACCTCATCAAACGCGTCAGCGGATATTGCATCAATGCACTAGGAGGGAGCGGATCCCAAAGAAGGACACACCAGTCCTTTCAAATTTTGAGCATAAATTTAAAAATTCAATGTAATTTAAGTTGTAAGGCTCGGAGAAATTTGAGTCTGTGTCTTTGTACAGGCCGAGTTATTGTAATGGGTAGAGTCTCCTTTAATGGATGATAGTTAGGTGGATCTAGATCCGATTCAGACTAGATGTCGATTAAATGAAATTTAATGAGAGTAGGTAGCTGGAGGGAAGGCTCGAGGAGCCCCTCTTTTATAAAAAGATCTTTGTATCAAATATTCATTAGAGAGAGTTAGGGGTTGAGAGTTAGTTGCTAAGGAGAGAATAGCAAATAAGAGAGGAGAGGAAGAGTTGAGACTTTGTTGTAGTCAAGCCTTGTACACATTGTAAACAAAACCATTTAGATTAATGGAAAAAAATAGTTTTTCCTGCATATGAGGTTTCTATGTTTTTATGTGTGTTTTCTTGAATGTTTATTGTGTGTTTATGTATGCCATGGATGTGTAATTGTTCCCTTTGCATGAATTAGATAGGTTTTTTCTATCTGTATTTTTCTTAGCAAGTTTTGGGCTCTTAGGCTTGTGCAAGGAGTGCACACCAGAGTAGTTGAATAAATCTATGAATCCAGTGCAAGGAGTGCACTTGAACGCTATTTCGAGTTCAAGAAGAGCGTTCCATGTAGCCACACCAGAATCATTCTCAAAATCAGAAGGAAGGATTGTGCAAGGAGTGCACATCAGATTTGTTGAACACTCTGAGGAAGACAGTGCAAGTGAAGACACACCAGAGTTGTTGAACACTATGAGGAAGGAAGCTCTGCAAAGAATGCATTGAGTAGGCGCAAGGAGTGTGCGAGAAATCTATTTCAAGTTATGTGAGAATATTTCCAAAAGGGCACACCATAAGGTAAATCTCATGGGGAGCAGTGCAAGTCTACACAGAGAGCGTGAGGAGTGCACAAGTAAATTTTTCAAAGTTAAGACTTGGAGGAGAGTCGAGTGCAAGTTCACACAGAGAAAGCGCAAGAAGTGCACCCGAAAATAGTCTAAGTCCTAGACAACAGAAGAAGCGCAAGCGTGCACCAATACTTCATCTTAAGTATTGAACAAGCTCAAGAGAAAGATTGTCTTTGCTGTCAGGAGGGCAGAAGGATTCGTTGAAGGAGAAATGGTTCGAGACCCTTGAATTTTAAACCATTTCAAGCTTAGGAGGTGCACCGCGGAAATAGAGACCAAAGTTATTGGTCCTTACAGAGGAAGATTCAAAGGCCAAGACTTTGAAAAATTTGAAGAATCCTTCATTCGGAAGGAAAGTGCAAACAACCAAGGAGGAGGAAGCTACAGGAGTCGTTGGATCTGTTACGAGAGGAAATCTAGGCCATTAGATCAAGCCCAGAAAGGAAGAGGAGTGTGCAAAGGAGCGAAAAAGGTCCCAGTCATTGGATCTGAGTGAGTGGATTGACAATCGTCGGATCCAAGTAAGTCGCACGGTGGTTAACACTCAGCATCCTTCGGACTTCGGCAGTCTAGAGGTTTTCCATACTTAGGTACAGAGGAGACAAGTCTCCCAAAGTTATGAAGCCTGGAAAAAATCACGTTCGTCGATAGATAGAGGACGCGCGTGAGCAGATCCTAGAGTTCGGAGCCTCAATAATCTGAAGGAATTTGGCTGAGAATGTGTGCATATTCTGAAGTCTCGAAGTCCTAAGAGAATCAGGACCGTCAATCAGAAGGACACGTATCAACAGATCAAAGGTACTCCATAAGACCAACTATCCGAGAGAAAGGAGGTGTAGAGGCGGACGGTTGTCAACCTCCCGAAGCTCCGAAGAGCGAAGTAGATCTCCACTATCGATTTCAGTGGACGCGTGGCAGTGGATCTTGCAGTCTGGAGACTTGGCACTTGAGAGGAACTTGGACAAGAGTTGTTAAGGGGTGAAGACTCTCTAACCTCTGAAGCACATCCTGGTCGTTTCCACCTAGTGACACGTGGTAGTAGATCCTGTGCTCCATAGGTTTAGCACTCTGGAGAAATAAAGTCGTAAGTTGGATATATTTAAGGACTCCCGGAGGCCCGAAGGTGGGAACTAATCTCAGTCGTCTGTCGGAAAGGACACGTGGACCGTCAAGAGTGAGCCTTCATCACTCCAAAGATTAAACACTCCGTAAGTTTGTGCGTGTTAGCATTCGAGAACTATCGAAGGTCGAAGTCCCATAGTAGATCTCGACCTTCAATTTGACGGGGACATGTCGCATCAGATACTGTATTCCAAAGACTTAGTACTACGAGTGATTGTGTGTGTTAGCACTCGGGGTCTCTCGAAGGCCGAAGTCCTGAAGTAAATCCCACCCATTGAATGTTGAGGAGTTGTGGTCTGTTGATCTATCACCCTTCAAAGGTTCGCCAGTTCGGCACTCCGAGGGATTGGGCGTGATGGGAAGTGGAGAGCTCCGAAGTCTCAGATCCTGGAGTTAACACGGACTATCGATCCGTGGGAAGTGTTCAGCTGTCCGATCTGTTGATTCAGATTTCGACACTCCAGGAGTATAGAGTGTTGGAATGGGTTAGGTCGTCGAAGCTCGAATTTCCAAAGTCATTGTGAGTCATTGAGAATGGCGGGAATTGTGGACCATTGATCCTTTCCATTGTTCGGAGGTTTGTCAGTTCGCAAATCTGTGACTTTGGAGGAGTGGAGGTGTTGTAGTGTTAGAACTCCCGAAGCTCCAGAGCGTTGAATTAGCGCGTGTTTGGTTGAGCACCTGGTTATGGCATGTGGTCACATGTGATTCCCAACGATAAAAGGGTGTCAATGCTCAAATTTTATTTCTAAAGGAAAAGGGGAGTTTGGCCCACATTTTTTATCCCGAAGTCATGTGGAGGACTTCTCTGGTGTACCAAGATCCTCGCGACTGTGATTTTAGTGCACGAAAGAAATAAAAGGACCTGTGTAAGGTTTTGGAGGATCAGCAGGAGCTCGAGATTTGATCTAGCTCTGAATTTGAATGATCCTAGACCGAGAGGTCACGTGGACCCCAGGAGGGGGTGGGGGTTTTCATCAAGTGGTATAAGAGGTGAGAAAATGTATTTGTCTAATACCATCAAGTGGTATCAGAACCTGAATTATGTTTGCAGACAACAGGGAAAGAAGGAGAAGACAGAGTGTTGATGTTCTCCGAATATTGTTTGCAGGTGTGCAACAGTCAGTAGATATCTAGGAGGGATGCAGGAGAAATCCAGTGGTGCTCTCAGTTGCAGAGAGGGCGAAGCAGATAGCCAGGTGGGCTGAAAGAAAAGATCCAGTTGTGTTCTTAAGGAAGAGAAGGATAAAATGGCTACTAAATTCTATAAGCAAGGTCATAAATGAGACCAAAAGAAGATGAGAAAAGAAGAGATAGACAAAGAGCTCAAGGATATCAAAGAGGAGATCTACAGGTTGATGTTGAAGATGCAACAAGAAGTGCAAGGAAGCTGGACGTATGAATGACCCATGAAGAAAAAATTAAAGTGGCTTATCCAACAGTTGATTTCCAGGAGGCAACGACATATATTGAGGAGGTGGTTGAGGCAAGTTGAAGACCTTAGTTCCACAGAGGAAGAGATGGTTTACATTTGTGAACCAACGGTTGGGGAGAACCTCGGTGATTAGGAAGAGTGATTAGTTGCAAATCTCATAGAATGATAGGAGGGCAGAGATGAACCTTTAGATTTCCATATGGGCAATAATAAGAGATCGGTTGAAGATCTCATAGACTTCCAGGAGGGAAGAAGTGAAAGATAATATTTCTAGGAGGGAAATGAGAAGAGATCGGTTGAATATCTCCTAGATTGTCAGGAGGGCGGGACATAAATTTTCTCTTTCTAGGTGGGCAAGGAAGAGGAGGTGAGACTGTATGAAAGTTTCATGAGCTCAGAGAAGAGTTTGGATCATCAAGGAGTGTTGACATAGGAGGAGGATCAGAGATTCATTCTAGTCATTGGAGGAATCAAAATATTCCTTCCAAGTAGCCCAGTACAAGCCAATACACGGGTTGAAAGTGTAGAAGAGGAAAGACAACCAACAAATACTGTCATGGAGGAAAAGGAGCAAACATCAGAATTTGCCCAAGAGAGGAGAAAAGAAGAGCATTCAGTGGAATTTCTCAAAAATTTCAGCAAGGGAGATAAATAGGAGATGATTGTAGAATTAGAACCTGCAGTAGGGGAGAGAGAAGACAACATGGATCTTGTTGATATGTGTGAAGAGTTGGAGGCCCTGGAAGAAAGGTTAATGGTGTAGACTCAGCGCATCCAACAGGTTAAGTTGGAATTAGATGAAGAAGAAAATAAGGTGCAACAGAGTAGATTGCAAAGGAGGATCCAACCAGTGGACCAGCTGGATAAAGAAATATAGGAGATAAGGAGAATGATGTTGAAAGTAGCAAAGAAGGTAGTCAGCAACAGAGAGAGGTGGAATAGAGGAGAACTTGCAGCAGTAGGACAATAACAGTAGCAGCAACAGCATGACAGAGGAGCAAATGGACAACTCCAGATTCAAGTTTGGGACCCTGGAGGATCTCAACAGCAGTAGCAAGGGAGCCATGAGCAAGAGCTCATGATTTTTGCTAGAGTGGGAGTATGATGCAAGAGCATTGCTCCACCTCATCAAACTCATCAGTGAATAACACATCAACGCACTAGGAGGGAGAGGATCCCAAAAAAGGACGCACCATTCCTTTCGAATTTTGAGCATAAATTTAAAAATTCAATGTAATTTAAGTCTGTAAGGATCAAAGAAAGTCGAGCCCATGTCTTTGTACAGGAAAATAAAAACGGGACAGGGAATGAGACTTATTTTCCATCGGGGATGCTAGGAGGATCTTCTTGGAAGATCCTGACCATTCTGGGATCATGATAGATTGAAGTAAATTTTCCTTATTGCGCCTTTGACTGGGATCAACTAGCCTGAATCTAGCAACCGCTCAATCTTTTATCCATGAGTTCCTATCTGAATTTTTTCTCCAAGTTGTCTTGTCTTAATGCATTGACTAGATGATGTTGGTCGTCAGTGAAGCCCGCTTGAGGAGGAATCTTTGTCTGCGAATTTGGATCTTCCCCAACTGCATAAGATTGATTAGTATGGAAAAGGCTAGGGGAAGGAATGGAGTACGTGACCTTTACCTCAACTGCAGCGACCAAGATAGAGGATTTGTTATCCATGGAGGAGTTATGAGGGATGTTTTAATCTAGGGAAAATTAGGGGATGTTACCAGTAGTCCATCACATAGGTAATCAAAGCATAGATATTACATACATACATCCATAAGAAAATACATACACAAAGTAGTGGAAGCCTAGGATTCAGTACTTTATTATATATATGTCAATACAACACAAAAGAGACACTTTCATTGATACATTATCATCTATTTGTACGTACATATTCAGTTTAACAGACACTTCGATCGACTTATACTTACAACTTCGACAATCGACTAACTAATTCTTAGTCGTCTGTCGAGTCTAGTCGACAAAGTTGACTAGCCCCTTACAACATCTCCCCCACATCAATTCATTGCTCGTCCTGAGCAATATGGGGTTTGTTTATTACATTTGGTGGAAAAAGAGACACAAAAAGTGAAAGAAAGAGAGCCAAAATTATTTGGTGTTGAGTTTGTTGAAGTCTGGAAAAGTTATGTAGGCTTGTTCGACCCTCCTTAATGGTGCTAGTCCTTTGCCACTGATCGACTCGATTGTTCCTTCTTCTCTGCTTTTTGTGTTGATTTCAACAGTTGTTTGGAGGATGTTAGGTGTTGTTTGTTGTAGGTGTTGACTAAAGTCATGCCATACATCAATTGATTGTTGCGATTCTGGACCCACTATCCTCATTTGTCCTAGAAAGTTCAGTTTGTCTGGTATTTCTTCTTGGTGTATAGTGGTTGATTCTGGGTCAATTTGTTGTTCTTTTTGCTCAATCTTTTCTCTGACTTGAGCAAGCCGATGGATTGAATTTTCGGTATCCATTTTTTCTCTATGGCCTTCCTTCTGCCATTCATGTTCCTATTTTGATAGGTGTGTTTCCAGTACTCTTTCTTTGGACAACTGGTTTGTAAGAGCATCTTTTATCTTTATTTCATTCGTCATATTTCTAGTTTTTTCTATACTTTCGACCACAACTTTATGTGCTCTGAGTTTTTTGTACACAGTCGTAAAGTAGGAGGGAAATTTACTTACCACCATATTCAAATTTATTTCATGCTTGGTGGTTTCTTCTAAGTTTTGTCTAATCTCTTTGAATTTGGTGTGCTCTGTCGTCGGAATAGTGATTGTTTGGGCATGAGTTTTTTGACAATTATTGACTGCATGGTTTTGTAGCTGCTACATAGATTCCTTTTCCTGTCGGAGAAGATCAACTTGTTGTTGTCTTTATGTGTTAGCTCTTACCATCCTTTCGACCAAGTCTTTAAAACCTTCCATGGGGCTCTTAGTTTCTGGCAGTTGCTCCATCCCTAAATGCTTCCTAACTTCTTCTTTTCATTCTTGTAGTATTTTCCTTTGATCCTCCTTTATTTTTGACACCCGACTTCCTTCCTTAATAACTTTTTTCCATTTCTTTGTTGATTCTTTTGAGATGGATTGATGTAATTCAAACAAGTGTTGATTGGAATATGTTTTTAGGTCAAGTGTAGTTTCAATAGCTGATTCGGACGGGCTGGAAGGTCGGTTCATTTTGAGGATGATTTTCGATAGTTTATTCTTCTTACTCTTCTCTGACATTTTTGTCAATCCCCCCTCTTTATCTTGGCCTTGTGGTGTTTGTTGTGCCAATGAGTGAGTATGATGTTGTCGTGTAGATGAGTGAGTTTGTTGTTGTTGTGCAGATGAGTGAGTTTGATCAAAATTTTCCTCCTTCTCCCCTGGACCCCCCTCCAATTAATGAGACCATCCTTTTTAATTGGGGTGTGCTAACTGGACCTCATATTCCCTCTCAAATTCCTTTCCAGATTACAATACAGGTTTGTGGTCAGGACGTTCCTCAGACGCTGACAGATTAAGGTGTGTTCGCTAGTATTTTGTCCTCTCTTGCTTGGCAAGCTTTGGGTTGTCCTAAGCTTGCACCAGTTACGTAGAATCTGTTATCTTTTAACAGAAGAACCAGTGAACCTTTAGGGACCCTTCCTCAGTTTCTTGTAACTTTGGGAGGGAAAACTGTCTTTATTGATGTCATGGTAGTCCAAGACCCCTTGGATTTTTCTTTACTCCTTGGGCGAGATTATGTATATGTCATGAAAGCTATTGTGTCCACTCTTTTTCATGTGATATCTTTCTCACATGATGGAAGAATTATGACCATTGATCAACTTTCATTTTTTGGTCCTAACTTGACCTCAATGAACTCCCTACATTGTTCTTATATGCCGACGGTACCGCCCCTGCCATAGGTAAATTATGTGGCCTTGTCTCCCATGCCTTCCGATGCCAATGAAAATTACTTGGATCTAGTAGTTGACATGGTGATCTCTTCAGTAGGGCTATTGGAGCCTGACCTCTTTACCCCTATCACGACCCTCGACATGTGTTCCTTCCAGAGTGTGTTTCTTCCGTTAAGTGAAGATCTCTTGGAGGCCATGACCGCGTTTTGTCCCTTGACATGGTGTGCTTCCAAAGAACTGTCCTCTTGGAAGCTATGATAAAGAAGAGAGTCTTGAGAATGGTTTTCTTCTTTCAAGCTCATTAAAAAATGAAACCAGTTACAAGGATAGTTTCTCGCTTTTCTGTTGAAACCTTGTTAAAAAATGAAACAGATCTTACAAGCATAGTTCTTGTTTCTGTGTCAAGCTTGTTAAAAAATGAAACAGAGCTTGCGCGCATAGTTCTTGTTTCTGTGTCAAGCTCGTTAAAAAATGAAACAATAGTCTGGAGATTACACCTAGAGTCTTGAGCATGCTTTTCTGATTTCAAGCTCGTTAAAAAATGAAACCAACGTTGAGCATGGTTTTCTGATTTCAAGCTCGTTAAACTATGAAACCAGCTATGAGGATAGTTTTTCGCGTCTCTATAGCAACCTCATTAAAAAATGAAACAGAGCTTATGAGCATAGTTTTTTTTGGTTCAAGCTCATGTAAAAATGAAACCACCTACCTCAAGCATAGTTTCCTCTGGTTCAAGCTTGTGCAAAAATGAAACCAAATCCAAGCATAGTTTTGTTT